>CABHPP010149043.1:0-44260 GCA_902168425.1 Peromyscus attwateri | reverse complement strand
TATTCCCTTCTTCAAAAGGATAAGGACTCCCATGAGGAGTCAGCAAAGCCTGGTATATTCAGTTGAGCCAGGACCCAGCACCTCCCCGCTGCGTCAAGGCTGAGCAAGGCATCTCACCATAGCACCTCATTACTTATTAACTGAATCCAGGAAAGGTATCATTTACGGATACCCTGGAAACTAAATTATTTTGAGACACATGAACTGATAGGAATGATAGAGTGAGAAAGCAAATTGCAAACGGTTGTTGGTTATTTGGTGGCACTCTTACCCTGCGAGGAAACGTCAGGAAACACGACAGAATCCACTAACAAGAGTTTTATTAAGATAAGGGAGAGAGACAGATGTGCACAGGCCTGTGAAAAAGACATGTGAGTAAAGAGATGGAGTCGGGAATATGTCGCTGGTTTATAAAGGCTGGGCCGCGCCTGCGCACACAGGCCCGTGTGGCTATTCCACACATGCTCATAGATCACATGGTTGCACTGTGCGCTTTACGCAACCACGCAAAGCCATGGGGTCCTAGTCACACAAGACGGTTTGACCCAGAAATGGCTAGGCAGAAGTGCCTAGGTCCGCTGGGCATGCGCAACCGTGCCCAACGTGGGGGCGTGTTGTGAATCCATATCAGTTGTGAGGGCCACAGTGACAGACTTCTAGACTCTACTGAAACCAGTAACACGTTATCTCCACATTTACCACACCCCAAAGGTCAACATGGAAAGCACACCGAATCGGTCACTTGATCTTTGCTGTGATAAAGCATCACGGCCAAAGTGACTCATGGGACAAACCATTTTCTCTTGCCATTTTAGGGTGAGAGTTCATAATGGTGAGGGAGACATGGCAGTAGGCAGCTGGAACGGGAAGCTGAGAGATCCTAGATCTACCTCCACACAGAAAGCAGAGAGTACATACTGGAAGCTGGGCCAGGCTCAAACACTCAAAGCCAGCATGGTTGCGCCCAATCCTTCTAAGCGTTCCATAACCCCGCAAACAGTGCCACTAACAGGAGAACACACGATCGAATGATTAGGTCCAACGCCCACGCCCCCAAACGGCAGTGCCAATGACATTAGAGGCTCAGGCTGGCCTCTAACCAGGTGAACAACAGGAATGCTACTTAGAGTCAGCATACCTCAGAAACCTTGTGAAGTGGGTTTCTCACCCCCCTTTACAGCCAACTACCTCTAGAAAGGGCTTCTAGTTTCCTATTAACTCAGACAAGCCTCCGACAGATTAAAGCCCCATGCGAGTTCCCAGGCTGTTCCGGCTCATTTGCCTACTTCCCACTTCCCGAAGCAATCTAAGCCCTTCCACCTGTGAAGACCTTCCCACCATTTCACACCTCTCCGCATGCCTCCAGCCCCCAGAGACAGCCTTGGCAGTTGGAATACCCTTTTCCTTTTCCTCTCACGGAGTGGCCTAGTTGGTAGTTTCACTGTGCTCTCACTTACACAAACACAGGAGCCTATGGGGGACATTTCTCATTAAATCATCACCGACAATGCAGAGAAAGCAGATAGGCGATGAAAAGGATCAGAATGAATATTTTTATTGTAAAATGTCTTTTGTACTGAGCATTGACCTAAATTAAGCTGTACTCTGATTTTTTTTGATTTAGCAGTTTTTCTATGACTTGTCCAAATAAGTTACACACAAAGTGCAACTCTCACAAGGAAAAGACAGGTGTCATACCTACTGGTGGTCTGGTTCCATTGACAGACTCCTTTCTTTGAAGATTGACTATGCGATGGTGTATAATATAACTCTGAACGTTCTAGGATTTTCTTTTAAAAGAAACAGTTACCCAACGTGGGTATTTTATCATTAGTAACATATCACCACTATCAATCATGACAAAGCTGTTTCCATTGACGTTAGATTAGTGAAATATGTTTTCAATTTCTTGTCCCTCTCAAAGACTTTCTTTTTGAACTACACCCTAGAAAGAAAATCCTGCAGCTAATGTAGCAAGCAATCAACATTTCAATATTTAATATTTTTATAACATAAAGAGATAAGATGATTGAATGAGAAACTTCCTATCACGTAATCAAAATTTTTTCATGTCTTTCATTTGTTTTACATGTTGTAGTGCAAATTATTTCTTCACCTTTATTTTGTTTTTGTGGTGATGATGTATTGTGTCCCCCCAATATACTGTGTCCCCCAGTAAAGTTTATCTGAGGATCAGAGGAAAAAGCCAGCCACTATAGTAAACATAGAAGTCAGGCAATGGTAGCACACACCTTTAATCCTAGCATTCGGGAGGCAGGGACCTGTCTGGATCTCTGTGAGTTCAAGGCCACACTGGGAACAGAGCCAGGCGTGGTGGCGCACGCCTTAAATTCCAACACTAGTTAACCATAGAGGTCTGGAGGTCTGTACAGACAGACAGGAAGTGACAAAGCTGGGCAGGAAAAGGAAGTGATGTAGCTGGATGGACAGAGCAAATGAGATAGCAGAACAGAAATGCATATAGGTGCGGGTATACAGGAAGTAGGTATCTTTGGAAGCTGCGGAATTGGTGAGGTGAGGTTAGCTATGGCTTTTCCTATTTCCCTGATCTCTCAGGTTTTTACCCCTATATCTGGCTCCGGGTTTTTATTTACTAGACCTTTTAAGATTCTTATATTTATCTTATATTTTCTTTAAGATAAGGTCTCACTCTGCAACCCCAACTGTCCTAGCAATTACTACATAGCCTAACTTCATCTTGAATCCATGTCTATCCTTCTGACTCCCATTTAGTCCCCCAAGAGAGACACCAGCTCATTGGGTCTTTAAAAAGAACTAGAAAATAGTAAGTGATAAGGAAAAATGTTGACATCGCCAACAATTTCATATGCAAATTAAAGTAACCAAGTGATACCATACTAAGACCTTAGACCAACAATTTTAAGAAGTTAAAAACTGCCATTGTGCTTAGGGGAATGTTTTCAGGGATTTCTGGAGTCAGTATAAGAACAACAGAGAAAAAGTTGAAAAAAAAAAATGAAGTTTTAACCGAGAAAGTGAGACCTTTGCCCTGGCATGCGTCAGGCTAAAATGAGAACCAGATCAAGACAAAGCTAGCTGCTAGGGAGTTGGAAAGACACTTGTGCCCTGGCCCTGCCATGGCGTAAAGTTTATAATGGGAACTTTCTTCCAGGAACTAGCTCTCCTATACTATAAAGCAATCGTGTTTTCTGAAATCACAGACTGTAGGGAACTGTGCTCTTTGAAGTCATAAAAATGGCAACAAAGGACTGGGTCTTCTTGCTGGGAGAGCTCCAGCCATTTTGACTGGAGACATAGCCTTGATTTCCGGCCCCATGCTGAGCTACAGATAAGTGGTTCCTGGCTTCAGCATTTTGGGTCTACCTTAACTTTGTGGTTTTCCATTAAAGTGTCCTCAGGGTGGACCTTGTAGTCTCAATGTCATGCTGATTCTTTTCACACAGCCCTACCTAACTCTGTGCCTTTGGAAGCCTTTCTTCTCCTAAACCCTTTAGTAACTGGGCTCTTAGGTGAAGCCACTCACAGGTCCTCCATGGTTTCCTTGTTTGCAAAAAGTCAGTCACAAAACTTTTCATGCTACAGCTTCAATCCACTGATGGCCTTTGGTAGAACAGTCTAGGGCACAACTAAATGATTATGATGAGTGTCTTCCGGCGATAGGGTTGTCCTTTTAAGTATCTTGTAGCTTTCCAAGTACCTTTCCAAGACAAGTTATTTCTTCCATAATGAGGAAGACTTAGACATCATTATTTTTACGTAAAATTAGTTATTACATCTCATATGCCATAACGCCGTCACTGTATCTAGGTGGGAAAATTACTGGTAATTTGTTTTTCCTTCCTTGGATTTTTTTTTTCTTCTTCTAAAGTCATTAGAGTAAAAGTGTGTTACTTTTAAGTCAGAAGTAAACCCCCAGTTACTATCTAAACATTTTCTGACCAACAGTTCTATTTATTAGCAAAATAAAAACTCAGCTCCTTTCCAAACATGCTGCTGTAGCACAACAGATAGGAAAGATGGATATTCAGGGTCTGGGCAGAAACTGGGGACAGAAGTGATGGCTCAGCCAGTAAAATGGTGGTGCCACTGTCTCCCACCTTTGTCAAGTTTTGGTTTCTCCTTCTCCCCCCGCCCCCCACCCCAATCTGTACTCTGATCAGCCAGAGCTATGTCTTTTGGAAAACATACTTTATCTTACAGCACTAGAAAGAAAGGTTACAAATACTTAAGGATATGCCAAACCATCTGCCCTTCACTCCTTCAATGGTCTAGCGACAATTACATCATTAATTGAGTAAAATTACTTGTGTGGTTAAAAAAAAAAAAAAAAAAAAAAAAAAGAAGGCCTAATGAATGCTGCTCCAGTGCTTTCAACTCAAAACAGGGAAGGGATATCTCAGAACTTCGTTGCTTTGACTTGTTATTTGGACTTGATGAAACAAATATTCCAGTATAGTGTTGTCTTTGTGTGTCTTCTCTGCTTCTCATTTTAAATCCATAGTTAAAATGAAGTGGAACAGGGAGGAAGGTGTGCATCTTTTCCTGAATGACAATAAAATATATAGGACATGCAGTTTGCCATCTTGCTATCTTTAGAGTGTACAGCTCAAAGCACCAATTACTTCTCAAGGTTCTGGTACTTGTCACTAGTACGCATTCCCAAAAGCTGTTTGTCAAGACAGATTCCATGCCCTCGTCCAAGCACCTTGACAATGAAAGTCTATTCACGTCCCCTTCCCCTCTATGCCTGTAATCTCTAATTTCCCTTTTATCTCTAGGAACTCGCCTACCTTATACATTTTAGATGGCAGAAATTAAATAACATTTGCCCCTTTTTGCCTGGCTTATTTCAGTTAGCGTGATGTTCTCAGGCTCCACCCATTGTTACCCTTTGGATGTTGAATGTCCCCTAAGCCCAAGTGGTAAAGGCATGGTATCCTGATGGCAGTATTGACAGATGCTATGAAACCTTAAGAGGTGGAACCTCATGAAAGCTACTTAGGTCACTGGGGGCATGCCCTCAAAAGGGATTATGGGACTGTCTCCTCATTCTCTTTTGCTTCTTGTCCCTGTCCCTGAGGTAACCAGTTTCCTCCACTCTGGTCTTCCTCACTGTTGCCATCCAGAATGTCCACCAGAGGTCCACACGTCCACAGTCATGGGCATGCTTGATTGTTGGATGGAACCTCCAAACCTGAATCAAACAAATGTTTTCTCTTCATAGTTTAATTACCTCAAGTATTTCAAGATGATGAAGAAAGCTATATACCCAAGTTGTAGCATATGTAGAACGTCATTACTTTCTGTGGTTGGATAATGTTTCATATGTATGTTCCACATTTCAGTTGTTATTCAGTTGTTGATGGGTGCTTAAGGTTGTTTCCACCTCTTGATTATTATGAATAACAAGCTTTTATGAAAACTGATACACAAGTTTCTCTTCAAGTCCTATTTGCAATTCTTTTGATTATGTGCATAGCATAGAATTGGGGGGGGGGCTGTGGGAGCCTGTGTTCAGGTTCCTCAGCAGGAACTGCATAGAGAGGATGATTAGGACCAGAGGCCTGAGTGCAGGTGTCTGAGGTGGTCTGCACTTGGCTGTGCTGGGGGGAGGTTTTTTGCTCCACCCCTTGGCGTTTCTATAAATGCCCTAGGGCAGAGACAGTCAGGGCTCACTGGAATAGGTGCCAGGCCCTCTCAAGGCTATCCTGTATTTTCTATCTGTTTATCTCCACAATCTAAATCCTTCTATCTAATATTTCCTGCTGCTCACACTCAAGAAAACTCTGGGGAACTGTTGGTGAGTAAATGCTCCGCAGGGGTCATAGAGTCAGTAAACTGTTTTCCACAGTGTCTATCTCATTTTGCATTTCACCAGCAGTGTGTAAGAGTTCCATTTTCAAAATGGAGGTACATTTGGGACCAGGTTCCTAATCATAGGTCTTCTAAGAATTTAGTTTACTATTTGACAATGGTTCTGAATGGGTTATTACATTTTTAGTACATCATTTTTTCCCCCCTTGTCTTCCATTGAATTACAAATGACCACAGACTCTGGTAAAATATTGACTAGTCACTGTCTTTGATATCTATGCTTGATGATTACTCTTAATGCAATAAATCCAACATTTCATCAGCTAGGACCTTGTCACTAGATTTCAAGATGACTCTTCTTTATGCCCAATTCCAAATTTTAAAATTGAATGACAAAGAATTCCATTATAATGAAAATCACTTAGAATAACTGTGACTTATTTTTCTCTATATATAATCGTAACTGTACTCACAAGAGGAAAGCTATTCTAAGGAGAGACACTTAGGTCCCTGGTTTTTAGCTATCATACTGTTTAAACAATAGTCCCCAAGAAATTGGAATTCCTCCAGGAATGCAATTCTGCAAGAAGAAAAAAGCTAAAGTCTTCTGTCAGAAGGAGGAGGAACTGTTCCCTGGAAAGAGATTTCATGCAGTGATGACAACTTGTCAGACCACTTTGCGGGGAGTCTGGAGCAGGAATAATGACTGACCAATCATGGGCAGGATCACACTTTGGCTGGGACTGTTTAATTATATATATTCTGGGGCCTGTTTAAATCTGCACCTTATGTCAAGACCTCGAAGATATACTTGATGGCCACTGGACAGCTTTGTTCCTTGAATAAAGCGCTTTTCTCTGCTTTTGACTATTGCCTGCCTGTTGAGAATGGGTAGCTAAGTCTAGTTCATTGAGGCTGTTAGGGCCCAGGCTTTGACCCTAATAACTCCATAGTAAGATACTTCTATGTCATTTTCATTGAAAATAAACTGTATAAAAAATGTATCACTTTGATTCAGAATACTTTTTTTTTCAGAAGAGATTTTTTTTTTAATTTTATGATCATTGGTGTTTTAACTGTATGTATATCTGTGTGAGGATTTTAGAAGCCCTGGAACTGGAGTCACAGACAGGCGTGAGCTGCCATGTGCATGCTGGGAATGAACCCAGGTCCTCTTAACCACTGAGCCATCTCTCCAGCTCCTCAGAAGAGAGTTAGTTACCTTTAACTTTAAATGTGAATGGTGGCCATACCTGCTGTGGTGGTTTGAAAGAAAATGGCCCCCAAAGGGAGTGGCACTATTAGGAGGTGTGGCTTTGTTGGAGTAGATGTGGTCTTGTTGGAGGAAGTGTGTCACTGTGGGGGTGGGCTTTGAGGTCTTATATATGCTCAAGCCACTCCCAGTATCTCAGTTCACTTCCTGTTGCCTGCAACAATTAGAACTCTCAGCTCCTTCTCCAACACCATGTCTACCTGCATGCCACCATGCCCCACCATGATGATAATGGACTAGACTTCTGAAAATATAAGCCACCCCAATTAAATGTTTTTCCTTTATAAGAGTTGCCATGGTCATTGGTATCTCTTTATAGCAATAGAAACCCTAACTAAGACGCCCACTCTATTGAAAAGTCTACTAATCCTTGCACATGAAGTCTCTGTGTTTTATTCCTAAATTCTTGTTATTTGGCAATAGCATAATGCAAAAGTTAAAACTAGTAAAGAGGCAGGCCTTTTGTAAATACTTAAGACAATAGCTCATCATTTTCCTGGCTATAGCTCTGGTTATTTTGGTTTTGCAAAATCCTAGGATCATTGGAGAAACTATGCATTTCTCAGGCACTACCCTCTATGAAGAATTATCATCTTTCAAGTATCGGATTGCTCAGAAAAAGCAACATCCACAACCCACATGCTGCCATCTCTAAGGCACATTGCTAGGAATCTTCCATTGCCTTTCCTCTTGAGATCCATCTATATATCCCGGCCCTCATTTTCTCTGGCTTCTGGCTGGGTTCAGTCAACTGGAAACTCAGGAAAAGTTCCTGGAGAAAGAAAATCAGGACAAATGTTTTTATTTGGCTCCCTTCCTGAGCCATTTCCCCAGGCAGCCTGGACTGCTCGACAAAAGCATCATTGTTGCTGGCTGTGGTGGTTCATGCCTTTAATCCCAGAACTCTGGAGACAGAGGCAGGCAGATCTCTGTGAGATACAGACCAGCCTGGTCTATATAGCAAGTTCCAGGCCAGCTAGGGCTACAGAGTGAGACCCTGTCTTGGGGGGGGAGGGGAAGTAATGTTAAAGACTCTCTTCCAGAACAGTCTCCATGCTTATTACCATGATATCTCTTTTGTTGCTGATAGTACCATGTTCCTGCCTCATTCTTTTGTCTTCTGCTTTTGTAAAGATTCTTCTCTTTTTTTTGGTCAATAAACGTTTCCTGAATTCCACCTGACTGTCCATCTGTTCTCTGTTGGGACTCCATATGGCACAAGTAAGAAAGGGACATGAATAATATATCTGTGCTCCACCCTACTCCCCAGGCTCATATAAGCCAGAGGAAGGAACAGAGTGCTGCAGAACAGTCTTCCAAGCACGACATGACCATCGCATTCTTGAACTCACGTGGACTTATACACATTCACAGGCATAAGAGCTGCAAACGGGGACTGGAGAGCTGGCTCAGCAGTTAAGAGCATCCCCACTCTTCCAGAGGACCAGTTTCCAGCATCCGTGTCAGGTGGCTCATAACCAACCACCTGTAACTCCAGCTCTAAGGGACCCTACATTTTTTTCTGGTCTCTAAGGGCACCCCTGCACACATGGCATATGTTTATAAGATACATATGTTAAAAAAAAAAAAGTAAAAATAAAAGACCTGCGTGAGATTGAACCTGTCTACATTCTGTCATGATGCGAGGCGTGGCTTAGGAGAGTTCACTCCTCCTTAAGTATTGACAGGCAGTTAGTGGTTTCTGAGGAAGGGAAAGATTTATTTCTTTTGAGGGGGATAGCTGCTGGAAAGGTATCCGTGTTCTTATAAATATCCCCTCATCCGTGCTTCTGTAAGCAACCTTAAAGTTCTCATTCTCTCCCTCCCCCACCTCTCTTTCACACCATACACACACACACACACACACACACACACACACACACACACACACACACGTAGCTAGAGTTTTCCTGCCTGGCCCACAGTCAGGACAAGTCTCCGTCACCCGCCAGTCCTGCAGCCACTCAGACCCAACCAAGTAAACACAGAGACTTCTATTGCTTACAAACTGTATGGCCGTGGCAGGCTTCTTGCTAACTGTTCTTATATCTTAAATTAATCCATTTCTATAAATCTATACCTTGCCAAGTGGCTCGTGGCTTACCGGCGTCTTCACATGCTGCTTGCCCTGGCGGTGGCTGGCAGTGTCTCCCTGCCTCAGCCTTCGCTTCCCAGAATTCTTCTCCCTGTTAGTCCCGCCTATACTTCCTGCCTGGCCACTGGCCTATCAGTGTTTTATTTATTGACCAATCAGAGCCACAGATTTGACATACAGACCATCCCACAATGCGCGCGCGCGTGCGCGCGCGCGCGCGCACACACACACACACACACACACACACACACACACACACACACACGGAAGTAGAGGAGGAGGTAGGAGCTGGCTTTCTGTAGGAAGCAGAAAGGGCCTGTGGTGAAAACTACAAACTGCTCACATATGTTGCAGTGAAGTGGGTGCTGGGGCTAAAAGGAAGGTTACTGTTTAAAGAGCTAAATCAGAAACACTAGGGACGAGACACAAAGAGCTTGAAATTGAGTATGAGATAGCCCAACAAACTTGATAAGAGACTGGCAGCCTTGGAGAAGCAAGGCCAGTAATGGGTAGGCTAGATAGCAAGCTTCACTAACCATTCCATTACTATTCTTCATTTTAATGCAGCTAGTGGTAATACACTAAATATATGTAGCTTTAAGGAACCCTCCACCCATTTCAGGGAAGAGACACCAGACTGTTGCATGAACAAAAAGTTAACTAAATCCCGCTACAGCTACTTCTTGATAGCTGCAAGAACAAAGGAAGTTTGGTGTAATTAACAGCATTGGAGACTCCTGCAATGGCATCCATGTGACTAACAGCTGACAGCCAGCCAAGGTCAATAACTAACAAAACTGTAGTTAGAGATGGACAGAGGAGGCTTCAACTGCCCCTAACTAGGTGGGCAGCCCAGGAACTGTCACAGCCATCTCTCTAGTCAGGCCAGGAATACACAGAGTGTATGGACCTTCGTTGGTTTAGCCCATGATAGCCCAGAGGACCAGCCATTCTCACAGCAGTTTGCCCAGTTTCTGCCATGACCCTGTAAAAATTCCCTAGACAAAGTTCAACAGGCATTTTTCCTTTTGGGAGTTTCTCTCACTTTTCCTTAAATTTCTTACTATTTTGTAAATCTCCATGATAAAGCTTTCTTCCACATTACATAGTCCCACAAGAGTTTTTGCATCGTTAGCCTTCATTGGCATGAGACAACAGACTGAGAAGATATTGTCTCAGTTTATCTTAGGTGACTGTGAGTGATCTAATGTGACCTAAGTCCTTGGTCCTAGGTCCTGGAGTCAAACACAACTGTTCCAAGTAAGGCCCAGTCACACTCAGAACTGCTGGGTCTGTTGGAAAGAGGAAGAAGTTGTCAGGAATAGGACAGAGAGAAGAACTGGAGGAAGGGATGGACACAAGCAGGGTCTCACAATATATTACATACATGTATGGAAGTGTTATGATGAAACCCATGACTGGGCATAATCAGTACGTGTCCATAAGAACCTGGAGAAATGAGCAAGGGTTGGCTTGTGGTGGTTTGAAAGAAAATGGCCCCCGAAAGGAGTGGCATTATAAGGAGGTGTGACCTTATTGGAGGAAGTATGTCACTGTGGGGGCGGGCATTGAGGTCTCTTTTTCTCAAGCTTCCCTTAGTGTGAAAGTCAGTTGGCTTCCTGCTGCCTTTGAGTCAAGATGTAGGACTCTCAGCTCCAGCACCACATCTGCCTGCACACTGCCATGCTCCCCATCCTGATGATAATGGACTGAATCTCTGAAACTGTAAGCAAGCCACCTCAATTAAATGTTTTTATTTATGAGTTGCCGCGGTCTTGGTGTCTCTTCCCAGCAATAAAAACCCAAACGAGGACACAGCTCCTTTAAATGAAGCTCATCTGGGCAAAGCTCCCCATCTTCTGTCTTGGGGTATGACAGTTCTGGTTGACAGTCTTTCAATAAGTGTCACAAAATTCCCCAAACAGTTTTCACTGTGATTCAGAACGTCAATTTGACATTCAGCACCTGCAACCAGTGAGAAGTAAAGGAGTGTGAGGGTTTGAATCACTGATTGACATTCCTGGGATGGTAACTGGTCACTGGAGGAGTGCTTTCCAGGAAGCTGAGCAAGAAACCAAAGAGCAGCGCTCTCATGTAGCCAAGGCCTGGCCAAGTGAAGACACAGAGGATGTCGGCTCTTGCCAATCATGGAGGAGAAGCTTTCTTCAAAGCCATTCCATTCAGATTATTATTATTATTATTTTTTAAATGCTGCAAAACTTGCAAGACTGAGCTGTAACATTTTGCATATAAATATAGATAGCAAAACTGTAGTGAAATTGAAAAGTGCAGATCACATGGAGTCCCACTGATATATTTTAGCATATCTGTGAAAAGTTAATTTAAATTAGAAAGCATGTTTACTTAAAACATCATGGCAGATTTTCAAAACAACAGCCAAATATATTTTTATATTAATTACCACCAAGGTGTCTATTGTGCTGTGTATTTCAAAACTGTCATGTTGATTTTCATTATCTATAACTAATTCTCTTTCCTGCTCATTTGTTCTTGTCTAATGACATGCTTTTGTTATTGGATGCAGGAATCTCCAATTAAAATTGATTATACATATTATATATTTTGAGTACATTTTTTTCTTAGCATTAAAAAAAAACTTTGTGAAATTAAACAGGATGCTGACCAGTGCTTTAAGTCAAGTGAGTGACTGATAGATCTTAAGAGAGTCTTGTAGGGAATACATGGTACTTGAACAATTCTATAACAAAATACCATATTCTGGGTAGCTTAACCAACAGAAGCTACTTCTCTCTCTGTTTTGAAGTCTAGACATCCAAGATGAAGGTGTCATCAGGATAAGTTTCTCCTAAGGTCTCTCTGTCTGGCTTCTCACATGTTCTCTGTGGACACAGGTGTGGTGTCTATCTGTCTGTCCACATTCCTTTTTGTGACAGTACCACCCTATAGGATTAAGGCCCACTCTAATGTCTTAATTAATTTGACAGCTTTTAGAGGCTCTTTAACTACAGTCACAGTCCAACATAATTCCAACATCCCAACAGGGTGAGGTCTGCAGCATAAGAATTTGAAAAAGACACAGTTCAGCTCATTATCCATGGCGGTATTCTACTTCTTGACCCAGGGGATAGCTTTGGAGCATATTAGTTTCTTTTCTGCCGCTGTGATAAAACACCCCAGCAAAAGCGGCTTAAGGGAGAAAGGGTTTATCTCGGCTTATGGTTTCAGAGGAAAAATAGTCCACGATGGCAGAGAAGGCCTGGAGGCAGCAGCGTCAGAAAGCAGGGGAAAAGGAGTGGTGGTGTTTAAAACTTCAAAGCCTAGCAGTGGTGGTGCACAACTTTAATCCCAGCACTTGGGAGGCAGGGGCAGGCAGATCTCTGAGTTCGAGCCCAGCCTAGTCTACAGAGTGAGTTCCAGAACAGCCAGGACTGTTACACAGAGAAACCCTGTCTTGATAAACCAAAAAAGAAGAACAAACAAACAACAACAAAAACAGACAAACTCAAAGCCTTCTCCTGGTAACAGTACTTCCTTTAGCAAGGCCCAGATGCCTGAAGGTTCCGGAACTTTCCCAATCAGTACTACCAGCTGAGGACCAAGCGTTTAAACACATGAGCCTGGGGGGGGGGGCGGCGGCAGGGGGCATTTTACATTCAACCCACAACAAGAGGCATTTAAGATAATTATTCATTAGCAATGTAGTCATGCTTCCTGAGCCTCTCTGATTTTCATTTGCCACGGTTTTTAAAAATTTAAACAAGTCAGCTGACCATGGTGATCAAACCATCAGTTCTGTGTCTACTATTTGGGACTCTAACAAAAGATAAATTCCATTCCTCTGGGCATCAAAAAGGATGTATACACTAAGCTTGTATTCTCCACACTGTTTTCTATTTTTGGGGAAGGTATAAATACAGTGCTTTACATCTGTCACCTCTACCCTCCTGAGGCTGAAGTAGGAGAACTGCCATGAGCAGGACACGCTCAACCGGTGCCACAGAGTGAGTGAGACCCTGTCTCAAAAATCCAAAAAGTTGCCGGGCAGCGGTGGTGGCACACGCCTTTAATCCCAGCACTTGGGAGGCAAAGCCAGGTGGATCTCTGTGAGTTCGAGGCCAGCCTGGTCTACAGAGCAAGATCCAGGACAGGCACCAAAACTACATGGAGAAACCTGTCTCAAAAAACCAAAACAAAAAACAAACAAATGAATCCAAAAAGGTATAAGACAGAATATTTTAGTATATTTACTCAGAAACCTTATTTTATACCTCAGTGGATTTTGACTCTTTATTCCTTTTTTTGATATTCAAACTGTATGACTGTCTCTACAACTCCATCTCCCCAAACCTGCAGATTTGAAACAGGTCTGCTTCTTGTGACTTACACTTTGAATCTGCCCACTGGGCCGTGGATAACCATGTGAAACTGTAGGTTCTGGAGATGATGAAGCCACTCAGCTAAAGAAGAATAGCACCCCATAAATGGGAGCAGCATATGGCGACTGAGGGATCAGAGAACATCTGCTTTCCTAGGGGCCCCGAGTACGTGCGCCTCAGAGTAGAAGAAGTTTACCATGGATGTTCATGTCCACACTCTGCCGTTAAGGTGACCTCACAGGTAATTATTTGGGTTTTATATCATCTTTTCTTAGTGTAGGCAATTGGGTTATGCGATGTTCTTTGAAGGGTAACAGAAACCTGTCCTCCCCAGGAGAACTTCTAATATGAGATTTCCATCATCCCACTTTCTCATCTGTTTGTTCTCCTGCAGTGCTCAAGTAATGGAAAACACAAAGGAACACGTGCAAGCAGTTCCTAGCCTTAAGGGGCTCCGTCTACTGACAGAACCAGGTGCCTGAACTGGTAATTATAAGGAGACAAGGAGAGGCAGTAACTGAGGCCTGTCTCTGGGAATACAGAAATGGAAGCGGATATGCAAAGCAATTTGGGAGTTCAGGGGATTCTTCCCAGAAGGGGTTCTGCGCTCACACATAAAGAAGGAGGAATTAATTAGGCTATAATCAGCTGAGGGAAACCACCTGAGAGAGCCTCGGGAGCCTTGGGCATCTCAGGGTATACAACTGCAGTAATTTCTGTGTTGGAAAGACAAAAATGGAAAATGTGTGTGGAGAGGTGGAAGGGAAGGAAAGCCTTGTTAAGAAGGATGATGTCGTGTTTCCTTCAGCTGTATTATTAGTCTTGTGCCTAGATACAAGATAGACTGGAGGAAGAAAATGGGACAGAGTGAGAAGGCACACAGTGAGGAAAGAGGATGAGAGTTTGAGCCCTTGTCCATGGACGTGAGGAAGGGGCAGTGAGGGCCGGGCCGTGAGGATGGAGCAGTGTGGGCGGGGCAGTGAGGATGGAGCAGTGTGGGCGGGGCAGTGAGGAGGGGCAATGAGGATGGGGCAGTGTGGGCGGGGCATTGAGGATGGGACCGTGAGGACTGGGCAGTGAGGGCAGGGCAGTGTGGGCGGGGCAGTGAGGAGGAGGGGGGGGCCATGAGGATGGAGCAGTGAGGGTGAGGACGACGTGTGAAACCGAAAGGCTTATAAGTGATGAAATGCAAGGGTGGTGGAGGGAGCAAGGATGAGCAGAGGCTCTGGGATGCAGCTGGGAGGAGGTGAACGACAGAGCCAAAGGGCAAGAGTCGTGGTCTATGACCTCAGGATCATACCCTGCAGATGACAAGGAATGAAGCCCATAGGCTCTAGAAAGAGTACTCAGACAGAATGTTTATTGGAAAGTGAAAGAGAAATTCCCAAAGCAGAAGAGTTTTAAGGGAAGATACCATTCAGGCAGCAAGGACTGGGTATACTTGCTATCAACAGTCAAAAGGGGTAAAGGTGACTTGTCGCCTCCCGTGCATGTAATGACTGATTTCTTTCCATATTAGAAGACATTTGTAAGACAATTGTGGTAGTTTGAAAGTAATTGGCCCCCATAAGCTTAAGGAGAATGACACTTTCAGGAGGTGTGGCCTTGTTGAAGTAGGTGTAGCCTTGTTGGAGGAAGTGTGTCACTGTGGGGGCGGGCTTTGAGGTCTCTTTTGCTCAAGTTTCCCTCAGCGTGACTCTCAGACCATTTCCTGTTGCCTGCAAGATATAGGACTCTCAGCTCCTTCTCAGGCAACACATCAGCCTACACACCACCATGCTCCCAGCCATGATGATAATGGACTGAACCTCTGAAACTATAAGCGACCTTAATTAAATTTTTTTCTTTATAAGAGTTGCCGTGGTCATGATGTCTCTTCACAGCAATAGAAACCCTAACTAAGACACCAATATAATTGTCTGATGATTTTTCAGCAGAGGCCTTTGGTCCATGAAGCACATGCAACTGACATCATGAGAGTTTGTTCAAGTGGTCAGTGTTTCTAGGTCATCCTCACAAAGTATGGAAACACTTGGAAGCAAGGCTAATCATCTTAGTTGAGGCCTGATAAGTGTCTGTGTGTGTGTGTGTGTGTGTGACATGAGTATTTAGATATGCGTACAGGATACATTCAAGGCAAGAGTCTTAGCCAAGGTGAATTTCTAACTTGTTAGTTCATGGGTGTGATTTTTGAAATCACAAGAGTAGACAGAGCAACACACATTATTAGATTTCTAATTTGATATCCCCCCTCCTTTCTTTGCTTCCCTTTGATACTCTGTTCCTGTTGTTGGGTAGCTAGACAGGTAGTAGGTTTGGATGCCATTGAGAAGGGATGCCTTCCTCATGGACTTTGGATGTAGCTCCTGTTTGCCTGGTAACACTAAGAAAGGATGCCCCTTCTTTGGATTGAAATTACCACATGAATGAGTGCAAGTATTTGGGATTTGTTGATGCCCACTGAAGAACAACTACTTCCTCCTGGTCAAAAGAATAGAATACCTGGGTACCTGATATTCTAAGATTTAAGATTTTGTCTAGCTGCAGTGGTAAATCACTTGGCTAGGCGTCTAACCCCCAAGAAAGCAGATTCACTGGAGACATGCTAAGGGTGGGAAGGACTAATTATCCTTCCAGAAGCCTCTTCCTCATCGAATTTGCTTACAGAGCTTCCACCTTGCAGAACTGCCTACTCATTTTTCTGGGTTACTCAGAATAGCATATCTTTTCCTTTACCTGTTTTTAGTCTCTTTTTCTTCTAGATACTGGTCAAAGCCTGGGCATATTTTCCCTGATACTCTGGGCTTTCCCTTTCTCTGAAGCTCCTGCCTCCTGCCTTTGGCATGTATCTGCATGTTGAACCCCTTTTTGAAATTCATGACTTTCTCTCTTTCTCTTCTGTCTCTCCTCAGGCAGCTGCCAGGCCTTGCTGATTGCCTGTGTTGTTTTTCCTCTCAAACTCTAAACTTGTTCCGGAGCTTCCGCCTGAGTTTGCTTAAAAATTCTTACGTTAAGGAGATTAAGAACACAAAAAGGAAGCCCCAGTCCCCCAGTAACGCTATGAAAGAAATATTTATCATTTTCAAATGAGTTATGTTGAGGACTGGAAAGATAATGGTTCAGCAAGTTAAGGTACTTGTTGCTGAACCTGATGACCTGAAGTCAATCCCCAGGGGAAGGAGTGAGCCAACCAACTTGTTGTAGAATATTATTTTAAGGTGTGTTACTTTTGTTTATGTTGCATTTGTTTAACTCTGTGAAGCTGTGATACCATGCTTGTGTAAAACACCTGATGGTCTAATAAAAAGCTGAACGAATGGCCAATGGTAAGGCAGGAAAAAGGATAGGTGGGGCTGGCAGGCAGAGAATATAAACAGAAGGAGAAATCTGAGAAGAGAACATTGAAAAGGAGGAGCCAGAAAAAGAGGAGGACATCAGGGGCCAGCCACCCAGCTACACAACCAGCAATGGAGCAAGAATAAGATTTACAGAAGTAAGAGAAAGGGAAAAGCCCAGAAGCAAAAGGTAGATGGGATAATTTAAGTTAAGGAAAGCTGGCTAGAAACTAAGCCAAGCTAAGACCGGGCATTCATAAGTAAGAATAAGACTCAGTTTGTAAATTTATTTGAGAGCTGGGTGGCAGGCCCCCCAGAAGAGTAAAAGAACAAAACAACAACAACTCTCTCAAATTGCCCTCTGACTTCCACACATACCATGGTATGCATGTCCTCTCTCTCTCTCAATATATAAATATAGTTTTAAAAGAAGTTTTATTGAGCTTTAGAGCACCAAAAACTAGTTACCAAACAGCATCCACACAGCTAAATTATGCATTCCCAGGCTATCATAAAAATTAACCATATCATCCTCATCTCTTGGTTAAGATTATTTGGCAAAATTCCCAAGGAAGCTGGCCAAGTTTTAAACATCTTTTGCATGAACTGCACAAAGTAAATACCCAATAGTGATTGTAAATAGACACTTAGGGGATAATTTCAAAGTATGCTTATGTAACAACTTTGTGTAAACACAGGTGTTTCCTAACATTTTTCTAAGATAGATTTAAAGATAAATGCAACATTGTATTGTCCATCTGCCAATATGATTTCTCAACCATTGTAAATATGCTGTATATCATTTGGCCAGAGAAGAGTTTTACAAATCCCATCCCTCATTCATTGAACATTGTGCCAATAAACGCTCAGTTGAAAACACACAATATAGAATGTGGTTATTTACATGGGTGTATTAGTTACTTTGTTGCTTCTGTGATAGAATACCCCAACAAAAATTAACTTAGAAAAGAAAATGGTTTATTTTGGCTTACAGTTCCAGAGGGAAGGCACGGCATGTCCTAGAGTTAGGAAGCAGAGTGGTCACATTTCATCCACACACAGGAAGCTGAGAGCAGAGAGCCAGTGACAACAGGGTGAGGGGTACGCTATAAACTCTCAAAGTGTGGGTGATACATGTCTTCCATCAAAGTTCTGCCTCCTTAAGGTTCCTGTGGTAATCTGAATGTAATTGGTCCCCATAAGCTCAGGGAGTGGCACTATTAGAAGGTGTGGCCTTGTTGAAATAGGTGTGGCCTTGTTGGAGGAAGTATGTCACTATGGGGGTGGGCTTTGAGGTCTCCTATGCTGAAGTTATGCCTAGTTCTGACTATTTCCTACTGCCCACTGATCAAGATGTAAACTCTCAGCTCCTTTTCCAGCACCATATCTGCTTGTACACTGCCATATCCTGCCATGGTGATAATGGGCTAAACCTCTGAGACTGTAAGCCACCCAATTAAATGTTTTCTTTTATGAGAGTTGCCATGGTCATGGAGTCTCTTCACAGCAATAGAACCCCTAACTAACACAGTTCCATAACCTCCACAAACAGGACCACTAACTGGGGACAGAGTGTTCAAATACATGAGCCTATCTGGGACATTTCTCATCTCACACACAAAAATATGTGTATTTTATATTTGAAGTTGATAAAATCCTACAACTACTGCTAGACAGAACAATGCCTAACTTCAAATCCTCTTTTTCTTGACCGGTAATATGACACAATGATGATGTAACAATTAGAAACACTTTAAAAAAATTATGCATATGGATGTTTTGTCTACAAGTACAAACATACACCATGAGCCTACATGTGCCTGTAGAAGTCAGAAGAGGACATTGGATCTCCTGGAACCGGAGTTGTGAGCTGCCATGTAGATATTGGAAATCAAACCTGGGTCTGGGAAAGCAGCGAGTGCTTTTAATCTCCAAGCCATCTTTCCAGCCCCTAGAGACACTTCTTGAAAGAACTCTACTCGGACCTAATAAACAGAGGGTACAGGACAGATAAGCCTGAAGGAATCAGTTGCCTTGCAGACTGGACAACCCTGTACTTATAATGACAGTATTCATCTGTGGTATTGATTTATCTGTGCATCAAAGATTTTAGATTCATTTTCTGTTTTAGCCATTTCAAGTCACATTGACACCTTAACCTGTGAATTTGGATTTTGTCACAGGCCACAGGATTATGAAATAGAAGTCCAGCTGTATATGATAAAGCTATACCTTGAAGAGTCAAGGAATCCTTCAAGAGGGAAGCCATTCATCAGGGAGTATTTAGTGTTATTCAGCTTTTAATATTCATCTATTTCTTGCTATGAATTTCTTGTGCTCATAATTTCCCCAAGAACAGTGTGTATGGACATATATGCTCAAAGTACTTGGATAAGGTGATATAGACAAGGCTTTCTGCCTCCAGACTCTCTGCTCCCTTTTTAGCATTTGAATTACGTATCTGTCCTTTGCAAATATCTCCTTTAGCTATATCCAAAGATAGGGCCAGCTCCAAACAAAGCATCCAAGGACAAGTGATGAACAGAATAGCTGGCCAGACCACCTGCTAGGTGCCTAAAGCCTCTGAATTAAGGTAAAACATCCTTTTGGAGACATAGCCTGGTCCCTAGGCCAAGCTTGGCTCCTAGATACATAGCTTTGCTTCTTGTGCAAATAAAGCTCAGATCTCCCCTCCTCTTACAGCCCTAGAGCAACTTCTTAGAACAAAGGGTTTTCTTCCCACCAGGTGCTTCAAGCTGTGATGCAGATTGACTGGCTATCAATACTCTCCTGCCCTGTCAGAAAACCAGCAGCATAGGAAAATAGAGGCAGTTTTATTTCAGTGACTTACAGCTTTCTTTACCCAATCACCTGTAAGTTTGTAGTTTGAGCACATTTATGATAGACTCATAATGTTTTCACCTAACCATATATGAGGATATATTTCTAGCACATAAATTTCTTTTCTGATTTATTTCAGCCCTTATCTAACTCCACCTCTATTCACTCCCCCTTTGGGTTACAGATTACTTGAGAGGTTAACAAATAAGTTAACCAGGAAGCTTCTGGTAGGGACCTTGCAATCCTTTTATTGCATTGTAAACATGAGAGTTGTTGCTGTTTTTGGAGAGCTATAAACAGGTGCCCCAAGAGAATGGGACAGAATTATGGTGGCAGAGGAATAAAGCAGATGAATGAGAGAACATGGTGTGCGTAGATTGATTCACCGTCCTTAAGATTAGACTTCTCAGCTGGTTGTAGATTCTTCCCGGACCCTGGGAGCAAGCTATCAAGGGTCTGGATTCCCCATAGTCTGCAATAGGACTTTATAAATATGTAGGTTTTATGGTTTTTGAGTATGAAATGTTCCTCATAAGCTCATGCACTTCAACGTGTGGCCCTTAGCTGCTGGTGCTGTTTTGGAAGATTGTAGGACTGATAGGAGATGTAATGTTATTAGAGGAAGTGTGGGTCACTGGGTATCACTTTGAGGTGCCATTTTGTAGCCCAGCCCCACTTCCTGTCTCTTTTCTGCCCCCTGTTCCTCCAAGATGCTGGAGAGTGAGGACTTCCAGCAGCATGCCCTGCCACCATGTCTTTCCTCCCATGATGGGAAGTGCCTTTGTTGTACCCCTTTAGTGAAACCCCCAGGGACCACCAAGGAGCCGGTTTCTGATGCAAGCACATAAGGGTCCTTTTTTTCAGGTTCAACTTGGGCCACCACATGGCAGATGGGAGAAAATGTGGTGACAGCCACAAGCCCAGGTGTAGAGGGTTTTTATAGGGAAAAACTAAAAGCCAGGAATTTACATGCTTGGGATTGGGTAGAAGGGATATGGGGCAAGGTGATTGTTTTGAAACTATTGGTCTAGACTTTGGGTGTGAAACCGCATTTGGAACCATTGGGTTAGACTTTTGGCGGGGAAGCAAAGCCCGCTGAACAGGATTATCTGGACTGCTCAGCAGGATTATCTAGATATCTTCAAGGGCCATAAACCAAAGAAAGAATGTCTGCAGGAGGATACTGCTCTGTGTCCCTTCCAGTTGTCAAGCACATTCCTGAGGTCCTTCCTGGAACTGAGTACAGCAGGTGGTCTGAGATGGTGTCCCTTTCCCTAAGATGGAACCCTAAGATGGAGCCTGTAAAGTCAAGTCTAGACCTTCACACCTTCAAACTGTGAACCAAAATAAACACTCCCTTAATTTGTGTTTCTACAGATCTTGTTGCAGCAAAATATCAAATAAGGATAAACATATCACAACTAGAATAGTGGGTTGGGTAATGAACACCAAATTTGTAGATACTCTTACTTGGAGAATAAACATCTGTGCATATGTCATAAAATATTCAGATAATTAATGATTTTAAAGTAAAAAGACCTTGCTGGATTACTTGAGAGGGCCCCCCTCACCATCACAGACTTTATAAGTGAGAGGCAAAGAGAGATAAAAACAGTGGAACAGACCACGTGTAGATGGACACAGTGGCTGGACAGACAGCGCCACACGCCTAAGGATACCTGGAGTCAGGAGAAGCTGCCAGGGGAAAGGAATGGAATTTTCCCTTGAAATTCTCTACGGGGGGTGAAGTTTGACTGACATCTTTGTATCAGACTTCTGGCTTTGGAACAACGGCAGAATAAATCTGTTTCAAGCCACCAAGTTTGCATTTATTTATTATAGAAGGTACAAAAAACAAAAACAAAATAAAAACAACAAACAAACAAGCAAAAAAAAAAAAAAAAAAAAAAGGAGGAAGAACTCAAAGTATTTAAAATGCGCCATTTGGATGATCCATGATGTCACTTCTCTCTTTTGGATCCTTTGTGACAGCCATTCTTATATCTCTCCTCCTACCTTTCTCTCTCCTTTGTCCTCTTTTTGCGTTGATTCACTTTCCTACTATTATGTACACACACACACACACACACACACACACACACACACGCACGAGCACACACACACACACATGCATGCACGAGCACACACATGCTTGCACAACTGCTATGTAGAAAACAATACATGTAAAAAGAGAAAAAAAATGCCCTATGATGTTAAATACTTATGTGAATAATTTAAGTAGGAATTTACATTAATGGGCAATCTGAATGTCCTTTGAGAAAATTAAATTTGGACAGAAGTATAAGTAGTAAAACAAACAAACAAACCACAATTCTAAGCAGAAGAAAGGGGGCAGGCGTTTCCCTGGGTCTGAGCATAGACACAAGGGATTTGTTCCCAGGTCATTCTCTGGGTAAGTCCATCAATAGATGAGGGACATAAAAGAAGTTCAGATTCTAGTGTTTGTGATGAACCCTGAAAGGCAGTACATCAAGGGTGGGGTGCTGCTTGAGCCAGCCTCTCACATGTGACCTGAAGTCTGGATCAGAATATGGGTATAGTTTTTTTTTTTTTTCTTTTTTTTCAGGAACTGGCCATAGACATATGGACTGAGGTATGCAAAGCACAAATACTTTAGGAGTTGTCTGTAGAAAACACATGCTAAGTTACAAATTCAAAATAAGTGCAAAAATGAAGTTTTGAAATAAATTTTCTTTTGCACTTTTTTTAGAAAGCAACCATCATAAAAATACATTTTTTTTCATGAGCTGGTTGATAAACAGTTTTTGATGTATTGATATTGATATATAATTGATATATTTGAGATTATCATATAACTGACATATTGACACATTTGACATGTGACAAAATCAAGAAAATACGTGAGTGTTCATAACCTGACACCTTTCCACATGTATTTTACTACATTTTCTTCGCTACATTTCGTGGGTGGACTTTGAATCATACAAGGGTCACACCCATCATGGATGACAAACTCTGAGCCTCATTTTCAGTGACTTAGCATAGCTAGTGAAAAATTCCCACACCAGGGGAGCTGGCAATAATGTAACATCCCTGGCTCTGACAGAAGCCACAGAAGTATAGCCCACCTATTCTTATCCAAATGTAATCCTACCCACTTATTCTTATCTAAATGTAATCCCACCTCACTTTCCTGGGTTAGCTGGATCGTCAAAGTTCTGGTGATCATCTGGTGTCTCAGAAGTAGGATGTAGGGATTCAAAAATGACAAGGAATGAGGGCCTCACACAGTCTCAGTTAAAAGAGCTGACTTTTGCAAATGTTACTGATCCATGCCTGATGCAATACATCCCGAGGTCCTCTTCAGAACCTTGAAGAGGGACAGTGGACGTTGGGGACATCGTAGCTGGTGGTTCGCTTCGCTGTCTTCCTAGTGAACCCATCTCTGTACCTGTGCAACCTCATTCCCTTTAGTGCAGCTGCTGAGCCAGCAAGGTGTGATCCGAGACAGACTCCCTTCATACAGAACTCTTCTCCACAGTTGGTGGAGACATAAGGATTGCCAATTCTTACTCCAAGCATTCTTTCTGCCAAGTACCGTAAGATACTAAAGGAGCATGATATTTAATAGATCCCTTGATCTGTTTCAGACTTTGAAAAAAGGAGATAAACATAGCACATGCAACACCTTGCACCCTCCCTTTCCTCTCTACAGGTCCCCTGCCTCATTGTTTTCTTGGTTCTAAACCAGCCTCCCGTGAAGTAGATAACAGTACTATTGGAAGCATTTCAAAGTGGAAGCATGTGCACCCAGATGCTTCACACTCTAATGAAATATCTGTCATGGCACTATTTTCGTCTAAAGGTTTCAAAGCACATGGAGCATGGATTATGAAGTGATGTTTAAGCAGAAAAATTTGCCATTTGAGAGGACATTTTGGCATTCCTGAGGACACCCTGCTGATTAAAACTGAGAGAAGAAAAGCCCTGTGCATGGTTAAAGACGCAGCTGCAGGGCGTGGAGCAATCTTTCTTTTTGTTTTGCTCATTTTGGCGTTCAGTGTTTTTTTCAATGCTGTCTGAAAGCTGGAATGAAATAACAATATGAAAATTAAATTCTTTTATCCTTGAATTCTGACAAGTTGCCAAAGCTGTAACATTGCTCGAACACACAATCAGTTCTGCAAAACTCTTAAGTTTTGAAATGCGGAAAATAAATCAGAAAACAGTGGGAATCTGTATATAGTATATACCCTACTAATCTACATTGATTTCTATTCTGAAATTGAAATTACATTTGAAGAATATACTTTTGTGGGTTTTTCTGTCAGTACTTTCAGAAGTGAGGTATCATACCAAAATAAATATGAAGGAATCATTCTCACTTCCTTGGCCTTATTTAGAGTGAACATTAATCTAATTGTCTCAATTTTACCTTTTTTTTTTTTTTTTGGTTTTTTTGAAACAGGGTTTCTCTGTGTAGTCCTAGCTGTCTTAGAATTTACAAACCAGGCTGGCCTCAAACTCACAAAAATCTGCCAGCCTCTGCCTCCAGAGTGCTGGGACTAAAGGAGTGTGCAGCAGCAATAGCCTATAGTTCTTTGCCTAGGGCTCAGGCTCAATGAAATTTCCCCCTTTCATGTGTTAGCATGTCTATTGATGCTGTCCTTATTCAGGTCTTATTTAGGCAGCCATGTTGATGAGATTTCATGGGGTAGCTTTTCTGACATTTCTAGGAGATGCAATCGCACAGCAAACTTCTTGTTCCTCTGGTTCTTAGCATCTTTCTGCCCCTCTTTTGCCTGATCACTGAGACCTGGGTACAGGAGCTGTATCGCAAATGTGGGCCTAGGAACCCAGTCTGCTTTCTACTTTCATGTCATGTGTGTCCTGTTACTTTCCATCTACCCACTCCTCAGTACCCCTTTAACCTCTCTTGGTCTTGTTTTCTGTTTTTTTGGGGGGGGGCATTATACTCATTTATATGCATAGATGTATATGTTACAATCTAGGATCTGCATGTCAGTATGAACAGGTGGATTGTTTTTCTGAGTTTGAGTCAACTTGTTTAATAGAGTACTTTTCATATCCCTCTACTTTCCTGCAAATTTCATGATTTCATTTTTCTTTTTAGCTGAACAAAATTCCGTTGTGTGGATGTACCACATTTTCATTATCTGTTCACCGGTTGGTGGACATCCAGGCTGACTCTAATCCCTTCCTGTTGTGAGAATGTGTACCACAAACATGAATATACTAGTGTCTCTGTGGTGGGATATGGAGTCCTTTGGGTGCATCTGGGTCTCATGTTAGTTTTACCTTTAATTTTCTGGGAGATTTCTGAACTGATTCCCACAAAGGCTGTATTTATTTGTTCCCCCACCAACAGCAAATCAGGGTTCTTCTTCTTCCCCCACATCCTTGCCAGAATTTTTTGTCAGGTTTCTTTTGAAATATTTTTAGGTATGGAGAGATGGCGCTGCAATTCAGAGCACTTTTGTTCCAGCAGAGGAGCTGGATTCAAGTCCCAGCATCTACATGACTCATAACTGTCCATAACTCCAGCCCCAAGAGATCAGACACCTCTTCTGACCTCCTCCAGAACCTGGCATTCACATGATACACAGACATACTTGTGAGCAAAACACTCATGCACATAATCTAAGTAAAACTGAGAAATATAAGTAAAACTGAATGAAATAAAATAAAAGTTTGCTGGAAAGTAGTTTATTAATCTTTGAGAATTTAAGACAAAGTATTTTGATCATGTTTATCCCCAACTACTCCCAAATCCATTCCCTCTTCCCTCCCAACTTCATGTCCTTTTAAAATTTTTATTTTTAATTTGATAGCTCATTGACTCCAATCTATGCTGTCCATATATTTCTGGGTATGGGGCTATCTATTAGAGCATATTGACCTACCAGGAGCCATTCAAAAAACTGTCTCTCTCTTCCCTAGAAGCCATCAATTGTCTATAGTCCACCAGTTAGGAGTAGGAACTCGTTAACCCTTTCCCAGCCCATGTTAGAACATTTATTAATCTTGTTTAGGTTTGGTGCAGGTAGCCAACCCTGCTGGGAGTCCATGGATGCAGTGGCCCTGTCATGTCCAGAATATGTTGTTTTGCTCAAGTCCTCCCTGAACTATGGCTCTTATAATCTTTCTGTCCTCTCTTCTGGAATGGTCCCCGAGCCCTGGGGAAGGGTGTGACAGAGAGGTCCCATTTAAGACTGAACACTCCATGGTCTGTAATTCCCTACACTCTGAGTACATGTGGCTTTCTGCATTAACTGCCATCCACTGGACAAAGAAGCTGTTTTAGCTGAGGTCTGAGAGCTACATTGTCTGCAGGAAGAAAGACATAAATTTAGAGGGCAGGTTGAGAATATGTCCACTCACAGAATAACAGTAGTAGGTTCAAGTAGGGCAGTGGTGGTGAATGCTTTTAATCCTAGCACTTGGGAGGCAGAGGTAGGTGGATCTCAGTGAGTTTGAGAGTTCGAGGCCAGGATGGTCTACAAAGTGAGTTCCAGGACAGCCAGGACCATTATACAGAGAAACCCTGTCTCAAAAAAGAAAACAAAACAAAACAAAAAAACAAAACAAAATAGTAGAAGAAGGTTCAACCCTGATGCCCATGAGCTCCCTACCCATGGATTCTTGATAAAATTTGCAGTACAAGACATATACTCCCTGTGCCAACCTCTAACATTTTAGTTGAGATGAATCAATGTCTTCATTAGAATGAACTGTAAAAAATCATGAAAAAAAATCACATTTCCTTCAAATAGAGACTTTTCATTTGCCTTTAATTTAATTTAATTAAACTTTAGTTTAATATGCATACTTAGTGACTTAGTGTAACATGAATCTTAAAATGTCTTATAATAAAAAACCCAGAGACAGATATTGGGGTGAAAGCTGAAAGATCAGAGAAGCAGAGCAAGCCACAGCCAACCTCACCTCACCAACACCTCAATCTCAGACTGAAAGCCTCTGGGTCCTCACCCGAAAGGGTCTCAGCTGAACTGCCTTAGTTCCTGTTTCCTCACGCCTTACATACCTTTCTCCGCCTTGCTGTCACTTCCTGGGATTAAAGGGGTGTGTGCTTCCCAGTACTGGGATTAAAAGTTTGTGCCACCACTGCCTACCTGTTTCCAGTGTGACCTTGAATTCACAGAGATCCAGATGGATCTCTGCCTCCTATGTGATAGAATTAAGGGTGTGTGCCACCACTGTCTTGCCTCTATGTCTAATCTAGTGGCTGGCTCTGTCTTCTGATCCCCAAGCAAGTTTATTAGGGTACAGAATATATCACCACACCTTAGTTAGAGTTTCTATTGCTGTGAAGAGACTCCATGACCATGGCAACTCTTATAAAGAAAAACATTTAACTGGGGTGGCTTGTAGTTTAGAGATTTAGTCCATTATGGTCATGGCAGGACATAGTGGCATACAGGCAGACATGGTGCTGGAGAAGGAGCTGAGAGTAATACATCTGGATCTGTAGGCAACAGAAGGAGTCTGTGCCAACACTGGGCATAGCTTGAGCATCAGAGACCTCAAAACCTGCCCACACAGTGACACACTTCCTTCAACAAGACCACACCTACTCCAACAAGGCCATATCTCCTAATAGTGCCACTACCTATGAGCTTATGGGGGCCAACTACATTCAAACTACCACACTTAGCTAAACCACTTGATAGCACAGTATCTAATTTTCCCATCTGTTAACTTCATAGTAGAAGCTACGGCTCAGTTAGTCCAAACAATGATGGTGATTGTAGTGATAAAACTAATCTCAGAATAAGTCCAAACTACGTAACAAGTAAGGCTAATCTCGTCTCCCTTCCTCTGATCCTTTCTCTTGCCATTTCTATTATTATCTCAGACATAATTAATATATTACATATTATTATAATAATATTAATACTGTCACAGATAATATTAATATCTCAGACACAATTACTATTATAGTATAATAATATATCATATAATATATAATTATCATATGATATTAATATCTCAGACATATCTCAGAACCTCTATGTTCTGGCAAGGCAGAGAAATTTCCCAACCCCTGAGTCCAACACCAAATAGCCCAACTCTCAGGCTTTCAATGTATTTGTGCTGGTCTTCCCCAGAGGTTCTTCGTCTTGGTACACATCAGAATCCTCTCAGGAGCACTGCCTGTCCTATGTTCAGTTAGAATTTGATCAGTGGTTTTAAAGAACCTTTCCAATTTGCTTCAAAATCTCAAAATTTTACTGAGGTGAGAGTAGGCATGTAGAGGTATGGAGGTATCAACATCAGACATACCTCAAAATTGTCAGAGTTGGGGGGTGCATACATGGTGTACACTATATTATTCAGCCTAGTTTTGGAAATGTTCCAAATTTTCATAATAATGTCTTTCTTTTTCTTTTTCATTTTACTGGTGATTCTGATGTGCAACAGAAGTCATTTCCTGGGGACTCCAACCACTAATAGCTATGAAGCCACAAGGAACAAATGCTTATAAATACTTACTCTTTTAGGACTAAGGTTAGCCCAGTGTAATGGTTTGAATGAGATATCCCCTACAGGCTCAGGCATCTGAATACTTGGTCTCCAGTTGGTGGCAGGTTGGGGGAGGTTTATAGGGTGTGGACTTACTGGAGAACATGTGTCACTGGGAGTGGGCTTTGAGAATAGATGACCTTGCCTTAATTCCAGTTCACTCACTCTGCTTTGTGCTTTTGGTAAAGCATGTGCTCTTTCACCTTCTCTCTCCTGCTACCATGCCTACCTGCTGCCATGACTCTCCATTATGGTGGATGCATCCCTCTGGAACCATAAGCTCAAACAGACTCTTCCTTTTGTAAGTTTCTGAGGTCATAGTGTGCAGTAGAATAGGTTCATAGGGTCAAGGAAATTGGCTCAAACCAGTTACCAAGGCATGCACATAATGTACTTTCTTATGAGCCAACCTGGAGTCTTCCTGAGAGCCTAGCAACAGGCGCTGTCAGAGTTCCTGATTGATGTTAGAGTTCCTGATCATGCCCAGCCAATGAGGGACATCCACACAATGCCACCAGATTGGGACACAGCTTGGGTGCCTGGAGGAAGGTATATAAGGCCTTACCCTGTTATTGAATAAATGAGTCTGTTGTTTGCCTTTAACTGACTTCCAGTGTCTGTGTCATTGATGCTGTGCCTTCTTACCCCCTCCCTCAAGGGAGCTGTTAGGATCCAGCAACAATAGTGTTTCTTCACAGCAGCAGAACTGATGTGTACCTAATACACCCATGTCAGGTTTTGAAGACTTGTAAGGGTCTTCTAGTTTGGAGACATATGTATCAAAAATTAAGTTATAGGTAGAAGAGATATTCATGGAAAAGTAGTATATAAAAGGAATCTGCATGTGAAGAGAGGGAGGCATCAGTGACTATTTAATAATGAAAAAAACTAACCTTTAAAATGAATTTATGAAAATTAACTATCCTTTAATATTCAGCTCCTAAAAGTTTTGTTGCTATTGTCAATAAGAATAACAAGTTTCCTATCTCTATTGTAACTTTTCTTCCTACAGTTCATCTCTATAACATTGGATCTCATGTCATTATGTTATCAGTTCTTTGACATGCAGAATTATTTTATTTAGTTTTGAACCTTTCAAAACCTTCTGAAAATGACTTGCATGTTCTAAGGATCCAATGAAAGTGTACAGATTATCCTTATACCACTCTCCTAAATAATATTGTCCCAGCACTTGAAATGTGAGTGTACACATGTTGCTTAATTGCCAATCAACATTAATTTAGGAAAGAGGATTGACTAGAAAGAAAAGTTGGAAAGAGAACCTTTTTTTTTAACCCATCAAAAACGGACACTACTCTTTTCAAAGAAGCTATAAATAAACACCCCAATTTTCCGCTCTCTGAAAGAGGCACTCTATCTGACCAAGTGCAGCCTTGAATGTTAATTCTGTTCTATTGAAAGCACCTGGGATTCAAAGACTTCTTCTCTGGGCTTGGTTTGCACAAGAGCAGTTTTATCTTCTGCACAGGCTTCAGAATGACCCAATTCTGTCACTGTAGTGGAACAAATAATTAGAAGAAAGTTAGTTGACAGAGATAAAAAGCACGTGTGGAGGAAAAAAGAAAATCTCACGAAAAATATCAGTGGCCCACTCCCTTGGGACTGTGTTGGTTTGCAATGACGTACCAGCTCTTGCTTTGAACTGGATGTTTAAGCCATTTCTTCCCTTGGTTTAAATGTTTCAATATGGCTAGGAGAAGTGCCTGAAGGCTCATGCTAGAGAAGATATTCCTGAGCCTACTAGTCAAGAATGGAGCTAGTACAGGGATGAAGAGGCTCTACCTGCTTGTAGGGAGATTGGGGAGAGCTTTATGTCTGGGAACATCAAAGTTAGTGTCCTAAAGCCGACAATTAGATGTGAATGCTACCATAAAAGAGAGCAGGGATCACAGGGTATTTTTTGTCTGTTATTAATAAAAGACTTTACACACACACACACACACACACACACACACACACACACACCCCTCCTCAACCATTGTGTTATGGCTTGGGGTTTGATGTAAGTTTTATTTTCTACTTTACCACAAAAAAAAAAAATCTCATTTTTCAATACCAGAAAATTTGTGTTTTCGTAAAAATCACAATATACTGCAACAAACTTAAAAAGAAAATACTCTCTCAGTTTTCTGTTTACCAGCATTCCTGCCAAGAACAATTAGTAACGCTGAATAAAACATTACTAAGTATCTATTGGAAAGCACCAGTAAGCTGGCAGAACAGCTAGACCAGGAGGTCACTGTTATGAGCCCCACATTTCCTCAGCTTGACCTCCTATGACGTTGAGCAGTTACTGAGCAACACTGGGAAGCTGAAAAGCAGAGGAGACTGGAGGGAAATAAAAATGAGTTTGGAACCCATCAAGGAAGACAGGCCCTGACTTTCTGTTGGGACCTCACAAATGTGAGGAGGCTGGAAATGGAAAAGTCCTTGTGACTGACCGCAGAGAAGTTCTGAAATAGCTTAGCCCAAGTTCGGATGAAGGCCACCCAAGCCGTTATCTGCTGGAAGGAAACGCACCATTGGGAATCTTAAATTTCACTTCAAAGTTTTTATATAACTTGCATCAGTTAAAAAAAATTTCAAGTACATCAGGAAATAAGGTGAAATGACTAAATAATGAGAGACAGAGAGAACACAAAGAGAAACAGACAGGGGTAGCTTTGGGAAATCCTCAGACCTCCAATTTAAATTATCCATGACTAATAAATCCAAGAAATTACATGACAGAAAATTTCAGTGGTCTAAAAGCCCAAATTAAAATATCTAAAGGAAATTATGAAACTGAAACGTTTAATAAATGAAATTCAGAAATCAATATATAGACTCAACAGTCTATCAGACCCTCTAAATGTACAGGGTTAGGGGGTCACCCAGGATTTCACTGTTCTCTTCCTTTTCTCCTATGACCTGACATATTAGGCAAGTTCCCTAGAGGAACTGTGGGGGGTCCATCCCTCGCCCCCACATTTCCCCAGAGTACTCTTGAGTAGGAGCAGCAGGAAATATTAGTTAGAAGGGTAGAGGGGAGAGAAACAGATAGAAAATACAGGATAGCCTTGAGAAGGCCTGGATCCTAATCCATCAGGCCCTGACTGTCTCTGTCCTAGGGTATTTAAAGGAATGCCAAGGGGTAGAGCAAAAGACTTCCCCCCAGCACAGCCCAGTGCAGACCACTTCAGACACCTGCACTCAGGCCCGTGGCCCAATCATCCTCTCTATGCAGACCTGCTGGGTAAAGCCACCAGGAAACCTAAAAATGGGTTCCCACAAGGAACAAAACCAATAGAATGTGTCTGTGTATTCTAAAAGGAGACTTACTAGAATGGCTCACAAAGTAGGGGTTGAGCAGCCCAATGCTGGAGAAACAGAACCCAGTGGTAGCTTTGCAATCCATCAGATAACTTAGTGGCCCCAGTCGGGCACTGACAGCCTGGAAGATTCCAGGTGGGAGCGGGGTGGAGCGGGGTGGGGTGGGGAGTTGCTAATTTTCAGTCCACATAGAAATGCCAAAGAAACCAGAATCTGGTGTCCCGGGCAGAAAGATGGCGGCACAGCAGCAGCAGTAGGGACCTAAGGGCTCCTGGTGAGAAGGGAAGGCAGGCGGCAAGCAGCTTCTCCATGCCCGGTCACCCAGCTGGGAGGAAATCCTCCCCTGAGTTAATCCTTTCTAGAAAGGCCCTCACAGCTGCCCTCACTGGGGTTTCTTGGTTGATTTCAGATCCTGCGGGAGATTTTTCAGGAAGTAGGGGGTGCAAGCATTAAGAAACAAAAACAAAACAAAAAAAACCAGATAAATGCATTTTCAGAAAAATACTTACCATCCGTTGACAGTTTCGTACATGTCTGTGACGTATGTTAGTCATTTTCACCCCCGTTACCCTCTCTCATCCTCCTTCTACTTCTGCTGAACCCTTTTTTCTTCTCCCCAAATCCTCCTCCTGTTTTCATGTCTTTGTTTTGTTGGCACCCATTGGGCTTCCCTAGGGTTGCTTATGTGAGCATGGGTAAGGAGTTGTTACTGGGGCCTGGGCAACTTAACAATAATTTACACCAAAACTGAAGAAAATTACTTTGCTCTGGCCCAGAAACAATGGACAGCTCCTCAAGGAGAGGCGGGGCCTCATGAGCTCCCCCTCCATCTGTGATAGGATATTGAGTGGCCCCATCTTATACATGCAATTGTAGCTGCTATGACGTCATGAGAGCTATGGCCTTTTCATGTCCGGAAGAAAGACAGCATTCCACAGCAATTCTCCCCATCCTGTAGCTCGTCCATTTTTTTTTCCACCCCATCTTTCATGATATTCTATGAGGCAGGGGTGAGTAGAATTGATGATGTAGATGTCTCATTTAGGCCTGAGCAATCAGGGTCACTTGTTCTAAACACTTTGACAAGTTTCGAGAGGTCTCTTCTCTAACCATCACCCACAGTGAAGAGACACTTCTCTGACCAAGGATGAAAGTATCACTAATCTATGGGTATAAGCAAATATTTAGAAGGCAGTTTGACACTGTGTCCATTTAGCAAACAACAGTGGTAGCTTTTCTATGGGGAGTCAGACTCTAAAATGGCCCCCTCCGATTGGCTTCCTGAGTGCACTGGCATGCACATTTCCTTTGCCAAATCTCCTGACAGATACCTATGGAATGGGAGAGTTTGGTAAGAGATAGTTGCCCAGTATCTTTGGGCTTAGTCAAAAGTACTTTATTGTTTATCTCCTACTGTTCCTTCAAACGTCATAGCTTTGAGTCTTCCGTTCTCATTTGGAGTGAGCCCCCTGACTTCTCTGATCAAATCCAGATAATGAAAGTAGTCTCAAAATCCAGTAACAGAAAGGCACACTGCTTCAAGTTTCAGCTGCTCACTTTGCCCAGCTCAGGGCTGACTGAGGACAGAGCTGCCTTCTGCTACCTCCATTTCTGACTGATTCTTCCAGAATCAGAACGTCAAGGATGTCTAAGTTATTGTTCTATTGCGGTGAAAAAGCTACCACGCCTAAGGCAACTTATAAAAGAAAGCATTTAGTGGGGGTTTGCTTACAGTTTCAGAGGGTGAGTCCATGGCCATCATGTCAGGGAGTGTGGAAGCAGGCAGGCATGGCACTGTAACGAACTTACATCTCATCCACAGGCATCAAGCAGAGAGAGAGAGAGAGAGAGAGAGAGAGAGAGAGAGAGAGAGAGAGAGAAACAAGTGTGCTAACTGGGAATGGTGTGAGCTCACCCCTAGTGACACATCTCCTCTAACAAGGCCACACCTCCTAGTCCTTCCCAAACAATCCACTAGAAGCCAAAGATTCAAATATATTAGCTTATAGAGTCCATTCTCGTTCAACTCCCCACATGGGGGATGAGAAAGAGGAAGAGGAAAGAAAAATCCTCTACTTCAGATGTTTTCTCTGGGCTTGAGAGGTATTTAAAGTTGTCTCTCTCCAAAGACCATGGGCAGATTTTAGTGGGTTTTTTTGGGGGGGGGCGATTCTTAGGTCACTGTTCATCACTGGAGGTGTCTTGGCTGCAGTCCTTGTTATGGGGACATTTTATTTCCTCTGGATGTGCATTTAGCCTCTGTGCATATGGTGGTCCACTACCTTGTTGGGGTCACTTTATCTTGCTGCAGACAGGCTCTTACTCATGTCCAAGACTCATGTTCTGTCCCTGACCATGTCTGTGACTACAAGTGACCACCCAGTGTAATAACCTCTCTCCTCCAGCATCAGAGCAGCTGCTCAGCCCTCATCTACCCTTTAGATTCATTTCTTAGTCCTAGACACTGTGTACAGAGGGCACAGAATATAGAGGGCACTCATTAAACATTCTGACACATCTCTGTTGTCTTAGAATGTCAACTCAATGGGACATAAATAATTCTCACCCCTCAAGTAGGGTTTTTTTTTTTTTTTTTTCATGGCTGAACTAAGTGTAGAAGCCTACCTAACTCACTGACTTGTGCCTGACAGCCTAAGTGCTTACTAAATATTTATTGAATTATGAGTAATTGTGCTAATACAAGCTCTCTGTGGGTAGATATGCTTTGCGGAAATGGTTATGATGGGAGAGAAGAGATTTTTTCTCTGAGGCCTTTCAAATTGGATTAAGTTATTGTGTTAGAAAGGTCTGGCTGTCTTGGCTGAAACTGGCAGCGGGAGGGAGTAGCCCAATGTTGATGTTTTGATACTGCCCACTGGAGCCAACAGTGCTAACATGTGGAAAGAACATGAAGTCACATTGTACCTCTCTCTTATTCTTTTCCAAGTTTCATCAGCCATTTGTTCAGGGAGTTTTAGGCTTTGAGAAAATGGATGCGAAGCTCCAGTCACCATTTTTGCCCTGGTTTCCGGCTGCTAAGTAACCCTCTAATCAGTAGATGGAAGTGAAGTTTCACTTCACCATCAGACTCTTCAGACCCCTGCTGGAAGAAATCAGGTCCTTGCCTGTGTCCTAGTGGATCCAGTGAGTGACTCGAGCCAGCCCAAGCTCCTACCTGCAGTTCTTTCCATAGTCAGAGGCAAAGCCAAATGTGGATAGAATGTAGAGGAAGCAGGGTGGGGCGTGGGGGAGGAGAAGAGGGAGGTGAATTCAGGAGAACCTGCCCTGAGATGGCTGGAAGTGACTCAGCTGACTGCTCTGTGGAGTGGATGGTTCCTTCATCATCTCTCATGTATCACGTGAGATGTCGCCCTGCTCCGGCAGCCTCCAATCCGCTACCAGGGATCATGAAGCAGGACTCACACCATGAAGATAGTGGAAGGGATTTAAGCTCATAATGAAAAGCAAGGGAGGAGGGGCCAGCCACAAGCTTTATTCATGTTTCTTGAGAAAAGGACCCATGAGCTAGAGCTGGCTGTCACCAGCCGGTGGTTAAATTAAGACCCGATTGATATCAGGGGCTCAACTATGGAGCACACTCCACATTAAGTGTATCTTTTATATTTAGTGTCATTTATGTTAAGTGTGCAGGAACCTCATACATATTAGGGACCCATGATGTTTCCATCTGTCTTTATGTCTAACGTACGCACAGTCCAGTTTTACTCTGTAATGAATTCATTTGCTTACAGTCCTCTTTTAATTATTTTCCAAGTCTCTTCAGGAATACAGGATGGCAATAGCCTGATCCATCACAGCTGACCAAGTTAGGACTCTCCCCCTGCTACATGACCAGAGAACCCCCTCTTCAATGGACCTAGAACTACCCACTCTGACAAGACCCCCTCAGTAGAAAACAGCTATGATACCCCTATCCTCTTAGCGTTAGGAATGGCAGTTTCCTGATGGAAGACTACACTTCCCAGGTTCCCTTGTGCACTACTGAAGTCAGTTCTACCTGTTTCCTCTGCTATAAAGGGCCACAGCCCATCTTCCCCTGTAGGTATTTTGAACACTCACACATGTGGGTAAGAAATATGTCCACTCATCGTGAATAAACATGGTCCTGCCTAAGGTCAGACCAAACTCTCTTTCCACTTTTTCTCTTTCTCTCCAGCTGCTTTTTAAAAATAATCTAACATATGGCACTGAACTTGCTAACTATCTTAAATAACACATCTCATGAATTCTCCTAATTACCATCTATTTCTTTTGCTGACTTGTTTTTATCTTAAAATGTTAAAAAGTATTGCCCGCTTTACAAAGTACAAACTTCCTTGTCAAACAAAATAAATCTCAAGAGCATACGATGACTTCAGTGTCTTCAATTATGACTTCCATATCTTTAATTATGGAAACCCATTTGTGTATGGTACCAACATATCACATCATACTCAATATATGATATGTTAAAATTAAAAAAAGAACAGAGGCTGGAGAGATGGCTCAGTGGTTAAGAGCACTGGCCGCTCTTCCAAAGGACCCAGGTTCAATTCCCAGCATAGCAGCTCACAGCCGTTGGTAACTCCAGTTCCAGATCCAACATCCTTACTCAGACATACATGTAGGCAAAGCACCAATGCACATAAAAAAATTAAAGGGAAAAAATAAAAAAAGAATGATTTCATGGTCATTACATGCCTGCTGCATCAAAGAATTGAAAACTAGACGCCCTCTCCTTATATAGTGTAAGTTAATGAGTCATTTGGTGATGTAGAAACAGCATCTACTAGAACTTTCCACGAGCCAATGAGTGTGCTTTGTGGTTTTGCATGCTTACCCCTGTTGTAGAGTGTTCTGCAGTCAGCTGACTCTGGATGCTTTAGGAAGGAAAGACATTTAGGAACAAAACCCAGGGAAAGAAAAGATGTGTGTGTGCTTCCTTCATATAATAAACCTTGGAGCTAGGCATTGGTGGTGCTTGCCTGGAATCCTGGCACTGGCGAGGCTAAGGCAAGAGGATCATGAGTTTAAGTCCAGTCTGGGGTATATAGCAAGACCCTGTGAAGAAAGAAAGATCGAAGTTGGCAATGGGGGAAGAGGAGGGAAGGGAGGGAGAAGGGAGGGTGAGGAAGGGTGAGGGTGTCAATCTTGGGCTACTTTTTTCCATGGAAATGCATGGTCAAAATCAGGTTATCTGAAGATATTCAGATTGTTAATGTAGGGAAAGTGGTTTTCAGACGTAAAGGGTTTTTTGTTTGGTTTTGGTTTTGGGTTTTTTTGGTAGTATTTGGGGCTAGAATTTTGATCTCTATATTTGGCACTTTCTTACTTTGTATTTTCAGTCAGAGTCTCTAGAGCTGCTCAGTGTCATTGAAAAAGTTTGATCATCTTGTCTCAACCTTCCTGAGTAGCTGGGATTCCAGGCTTGTGCCTCTGGGCCTGGCCAACACTTTATGATGATAAATTATATCTGATTTCCAATGCTTTTGGAGAGGAACCCAGTGCCAAGGGTGGAAGCAGCCCTCACACTGTCTTACCGTCCTTCCTATTGATGGGAGAGATTCCACTCTCTGCCTCCGGAAGTGCCACATGAGCATATGAGCAGAATGAAACCAGGCCATGCCTCTTCTCTCTGCAGCCAGCTGACACTAAGCTCTGGAGGAAATCATTGATATCTAGTCTTCCCTGGGGCTGTGGAAAGTGCAGGGCAAATGAAGCTTCAGGAGATGAGGGTGACCTCATTTCACTGAGGGGACTCTTGTCACGAATTTGCTTAGTGTACAGTATCATGCTCCCATCTCATGTTTGAAGAATACATTTCAGTTTCCCTGTAGTGGCCTAAAACTACAGACCTCATTGAGTCTTTTTTTTCTGTGCAAGCACACCCATGATAAATCTTGATTAATAAATTAGGCGTAGTAAGAGATTAACAAAATCTAATAATAAAATGGAGCAATCCCAACAATATACTGTAATATGTTATAGGAATGTGGCCTCTCTTGAGTCAAGATAAATAAAAATATTTTCAATTATTAAACAACCAATTCAATTATAAAATGATTATGGGTAACAACAAACCTCTGAAAGAGAAATGGAATAAGGGGCACTAGCTGTATGTAGAATCCACCTCAGCATCTGATTGTAGACTTGACCTAATTTGTTTGAAACCCAGGGATACCTGTTCATCTTTGGCCCAGTTAAAACGTTTCTGCCTGGTTATTTGTGGTATGGCTCATATGTGCCTCAGCCTACTAGCTAAAACCCATCACATCCAGCAACCAGCCATGATACAACCTCAGTGTTAACAAGAGAGTCATGAAAGTAAAGTTTCTTCACATTTTTTCTCGGAGGAAGACAGGCTAACACATAAGGGGTAACTCACACCTTGTTAAAGGGACAGTCCCCAGATCCCTGCTCCATTTCTCATATACTGGTTATTCTCCCTGCTGCCTCCATATTTCTGGTCAACTGTCCATTCGCATCACTGATCTCTCTGGGAATAATAGTGGTAATAAGGTTCTTCTGTTTCACGCCTTTGGGCCTCATCTTTTGAGGTCTCACATGACCACGCCCAAACCTGATCCGCCACCCTTGGCATGCTCTTCTATGGGGTTAATTTGGTTGGTGGCCTCTCCTGAAAACTCTCAAGACTACATTATGAAAACCCACAGGGCTGGAGAAGTGGCCAAGTGGGCAAAAGCATTAGCTGTGCAAACCAGACGCCTGAATTTGTTCTAGGAACCCGCGTACAAAAGCCGGATGAAGTGGTCCATGTCTGTAACCCCAGCGTTTCTATGGATGGTTCGATGGGAGACAGAGGGAGACAAATGGGTCAGACAGACTGCAGTATGCAACGCAGTAACAGAATCAACAAAGATGACGCGGCCTCAATAGGTAGAAGCCAAGAATTGATTCCCTAGAGCTGTCCTTTGACCTCTCCATAAGTTCCAAGGCACTTGTATGCCCCTACACACACACACACACACACACACACACACACACACACACACACACACACGCGCGCACGCACCTAAATACATTTATGAAGAAAAAGACAGAACCCACAATGGAAGTCACAGCAAGTGGTAGCTGGCTTTATTTAAAAGTGCTTTTCGTCATCTTAGGGAAAAACAAACCTGCTGTAATTTGTTGTTTATTTTAACATAAATAGGTCTTGAATTTTAATCATTTTTCCCTTGAATTCATTACATACGATCTGATTATATTTTGTTAAATAAGTTTTAATAGATTTTCCCCCCTAATGTTAAGTGATCAGTGTTTCCTTGGGGTCTGCCATACTTGTTCATGATTTATGATTTTCTAAAGTGCAGTGACAATTGACTTCTATAGTTCCTTAGGGTTTTTACGTCTATGTCAACAAAGAAGATTAAACTATTGTTCTTTAAGAGAAAGACAGAAGACACAGAATAGAGATAGAAGAGAAAAGGGAAGAGAGAGAGAGAGAGAGAGAGAGAGAGAGAGAGAGAGAGAGAGAGAATTACAAAGGACAGTGACACAGTGGGCAATCCCAGCATGGGAGGCTTAACATCATGTCTTCAGATGCACGTGGCTTTCCAACTGGCCCTCTACATGGCATCTGCCACCTGAAAAGGTTGCATAGCTATGGTGATATTTTATTTGTGTTGAAATGTGATTTTATTTGTATGTTAATAAATAAAGTTGCCTGGAGATCAGAGGTAAAAGCAAGCTGTGGTAGCACAGGCCCTTAATCTGATCACAAGGCAGGCAGAGTCTCTGTGTGGTCAAGGACACAGCCAAGCGTGGTGACCCGAGTCTTTAATCCCAGTACCAACCATAGAAACCAGGAGGTCTGTGTAGACAGGCAGTGACAAGAAAGTCATGTGGCTGGGCTGGGCTTAGAGCCAATGAGAAGGCAGAACAGGAAAGCAATAAAAAGACAAGTCACACAGGGAGAAAATCTCTCTGGGGAAGGATGGCGGCGAGGTGGTAAGATAAGGTAGTCGTGACTCTTTGATCTCTTTGCCTATTTACCTCTGTATTTGGCTCTGTGTTTCTTATTTACTTAGACTGTTTAGAATTTCATCTACACATAGCTTGCTAGGATGCCTCTGCATGACTAAGGGCTGCCCACTGTGTTTATGCCTGAGCTCCTATTCCTAAATTGGGTGCATCCCAGACAGTCCAAGCGAGACCCACCAGCTGTCAACTTCACCGGGGCAAGGGGGCAAGCAAGCTCAGCCATCAAGGCTGCCTGCCTATCACTCTCCTAATGAGGGTCTACTACTGACTATACGCCAAAGGACTCATAGGCTGGGTGGCTTTTTCCTGAGAGGCAGAGGCAGAAAGCCTGTTGTGGTGGGCTGTCAGGTAGATGCGAGGCTGGTCCAGGTTTAGCAGGTAAACAGAAGCCGATACCCTTCCACTGAATCTGTGTAGCAGTATCTATGGAAGGCACCTAGGTGCCCTGCCTAACAAGAAAATGCCCCATTTTCTGGAGATGATGATGTATGGTCAGGCCCTGAGCCTTACATTGCTGCTTTCCCTTGATTCTATCCCACTTCGTTCCTGTCCCTAATGAGAATGATTGAGCCATCTCAGAGATGGAGACAGTTACAGACAAGTGGACCGGGAGGGACCACAGTGGAGGCTGCCCATGAGGGTGCAGAAGGGACACACAACACCAGGAGCGTGTCAGGAAAATATTCATGATGGGAAGGGAAATTATTTGAGCTGTCTAAAAATAAAGCCATTCTACAGATTTTACCTCAAAAAGTGGAGGAGCAGGACAAGATCATCTCCTGGGAGAAGAGGACCTCAGAGAATGGTTGCCTTCTCTTTCCCTCTTCTGGGTGAAAGATGGATACCAAAGCAAAGGGAACCAGCAGAGCAAACAAACAGAAAAGGAAAACAATCCCAACACGGCCACTGAGTAACTGCAAGTCCAAGAAAATACGGCTCGAAGAACTTGAATCCTTTACTACCGAGCCAACGTCTGGCCTCACAAACAACGCTAGTTCTAGATTACACACCAATTTAAAACAAACCCCTGGATTCTGGGGAGGGATGTAATTAAATAAATTATATACACTTTGTCCTAGTTAGATTTAATTATTAACTCGACACAGTCTCCTGAGTCATCTGAGAGGAAATCCTCAACTGACGAATAACCTAGATCCCATTGGCTGGTGGGCGTGTCTGTGGGGGACTGTCTCAATTTTTAACTGATATAGGAGGCTCCAGCCGGCTGTGGGTGGTACCATGCCTAAGAAGAAGGTGTTAGGTTGTATAAAATGGCTAGCTGAGCATGACCCCGAGAGGAAGCCAGCAAGCAGTGCCTCTCCATAGTTTCTGCTTCAAGATTTTGCTTGAGTTCCTGCCCTGACTTCCTTCAATGATAGATTGTAATTTGTCAGATGGAATAAACTCTTTCTTCTTCTAAGCCGAAGTTGCTTTTGGTTAGAGTATTTTGTCCAGCAATAGAAAGGGAGCCAGGCATATTTACTTGGCTATTGTTTCAATATAGTGTGCAGTAAGTAGATAATTTGAGTATGCACATATAACACACAACTAGATGAAAATGGATTTCCATAACTTGATCCAAAACTGGAAATCCAAAATTTATGTAGTACAGAATTTAAGTGCAGTTCCAACTACTCAGGTGGCTGCCACAGGAAGGTCTCTTAAGCAATGCAGTTCAAGACCAGCATAGGCTGCAGAGCAAGCCCTCATCTATCTCAAGGATAGAGAGGTGGAGAAAGAAAGAAAGAGGAGAGGACTGGAGGGGGCGGAGAGAAGGGGAAGAGTGGAGTCAGTGATTGTATCTTAACTTTAACAATGACTGATATGTACCAACTGACAAGTCTTCTTGGGCTTAATCAATGCTGATGTTTGAATTGTTATGCTTGGAGCTCCCACTAAGTTTGAACATGCTGATAAGATAATTTTGAGAAGGCCACCAAATATAAAAAATGGACATACTTTACTCCAAAACCTTGCCTGATTTCTCCATAGTCACAGTACTAATTGCTGTAATATGATTCATATAGGGCACAGATACTCTGGTAATAAAATAAGTACTTGCAAATTGTCTTAACACAAATATTGTCAAAGGATGTGATATTCTTGAAAGAAAGTATCATTATGAATTCTATTGCTTTGTACAATGTATACACACTAACAAATTTTTAATATAAAAATCGACTTAATGAATGGGACTCCAATAACCCCTCTACTTTAGAGAGTTACATGGTCCAATATAAGTTAAATCAGGGCTTTTAAGGATGAAAACATTTATGTATCTACATGTTTATGTATGTGTAAACACATTATTCTGACTTCTTATACACGTAAGGCTCAATTTTGCTTTTTCTTAAATCCGGAAGGAATAAAGGGTCTCTTATGACAGTACTGCAACCTTAGTGACATGATTCCATCTGCTGAGGCCTCCCTCTATAGCCAATACCTAACAGTACCAAAATTACCATGTTCACTGAAGCAACAGCTGCTAAATGTTTTGCTCATCTGCTAGAATGTGGAGTTCAGTTCCTATTTCAACAGCCCCTCAGTGCAGCCTCCTTCCCACTCTAAAGGAATTTCTAGGCATCCTCCAGGGTCATCACACACAATCTTTGCAAACTAGATCCCAAAGACAACCACTTCTCCAGAAACACAGGTACAATGTTGCCTTGATATCATCCCCCTCCAAGGAGACCAACCAATCTGACATATGATCAAGGACACATGAGTCCAATTGTTTGAGTACTTCTGGTTTCTCATGGCAACTGGTGCCTTGCTTACAAGTTTTATATACAGATTAAAATCAACAGGCTCCCAGGTTATTGTCCTCAGAAACCCCTCACTACAGAGATCTTGGCAGCTCTTCTCACGCCTCCAGAATCTCTGAGCCATTCCACGCTGCTGTTTGGTTGTCCCAGAACTTCTGATGCAAGAAGCTGCTCCTCTTGGACACTTCCCACTCACCACTAAATATCAGGCTACCTGTTGGCTGCCTTAGATCCTGAGCCTGTGACCTCCACACCCAGTTGTCCATTTTGTTCAGGTAATGGCAATAGCATGTTACAACCTCCACAGGGTTCCCGAGGCTCTGTAGGACAGGATGGAGAGAAACTCGAGATATTTTGTGTCACGCCTGAAGGAGGCCTTCTCCCCAGCTGTCAGACACTTGTGCTGGACATCATTCCATCCTCATACTGCTTGGCTACCTGAAAGCTGGTTGGGATTGACTGAGTGAAGAGCAATGGGTGTTTATAGACCGTGTGGCTAACCATCATATGGGATGGGGCTTAGGACGAGGATGCTGTTTTCATTTCCTTAGTCAGTATGTTCCTTAAAAAGGACAGGGTCCTAGTTCAGCTGAGATTCATTCTGGATGAGGACTCAGGGGCATCCTGTCTGAAGAAACAGGACCAGCTGAGGAACTGTCAAGAATTCCTGTGGAAATTCCAGGAGGAAAATGCCTCCTGGGCGGGAATCAAGATGACGGCTGCCGCTGGTGGGCCGTGTGTGAGAGCAAAATAGGATGATGAACTGATGTGGAAGTAAGAGGAACAGGGCCACAAAGTAAGACGTCAAAAAAGGTATACAGAAAAAGTGAAAGATAAAGGCTCAGAGAAAAAAGATAGAAGGATTAATTTAAGTTAAGAAAAGCTGGCTAGAACATCAGAGTTTCTCTGCCTTCCTCGGGAATCCGCGGTTTGGATCGATCCTTCCTGCGCGGTCTCCCCGGGCCTGCGGGTGAGCGGATCGCCGGGCGCACGGGTGAGAGGCGCGGTACGAGCAGCGTGGTCGTAGCGAGCACAGGGAAGGAGCAGCGGCCGGGGGCTCCCCGGGTGACCCTTTGGGGCGCGGCAGAGCTGGGTGAACGCAAGAAGAGGAGCTACAAGGATCAGGGACACCCGTACCCGCACAGTGGATGTTAATCACCTTGCTGATTGCTTCTCAATTGGGAATTGGTGGAGAGCGCAGCGCCCTGCGAGACCTGAGCTCCGTGGCAGGGATCAGTGCAGCTGTGGCTACAGAGGCAATGAGGGAGGACGCCGCGGTGCTTGAAGTTTCTCATTTCTGAGGCTTAGAGGTGTAAGCCTGAAGGGTTAGGGTCTTACACCATCTGCATTGAGCAGAGAAAGAGATGAGTAGACGCCAGTGGAAAAATACAGGCAACAACATAAAGGCCTATATGACAACACCAGAACCTACCGACCCTACAATTGTAAGTCCTGAACATACCAAGGCAGAAGAACCAGAAGAAATTAATCCTAACAATGACTTAAAGAAGATGATAGAGGCCCTTAAAGAAGAAATAAAAAATATTCTTAAAGAGGAAATAAAAAATTTCCTCAAAGAGGAAATGAAAATCTCCATTAAAGAGGAAATAAAAAATTCCCTTAAAGAGGAAATGAAAAACTCCATTAAAGAGGGAATAAAAAACTCCCTTAAAGAGGAAATGAAAAACTCCATTAAAGAGGAAATAAAAAATTCCCTTAAAGAGGAAATGAAAAACCCCATTAAAGAGGAAATAAAAAATTCTCTTAAAGAGGAAATGAAAAACTCCATTAAAGAGGAAATGAAAAACTTCCTTAAAGAGGAAATAAAAAATTCCCTTAAAGAAATGGAAGAAAAAACAAACAAAAAATTGGAAGAAAGCAAAGAAAGCCAA
>CABHPP010149042.1:40439-52157 GCA_902168425.1 Peromyscus attwateri | reverse complement strand
AAAACAGAAAAAACAACCCTAGACTTGTGGTATAAACACAGGAGTTAGATATAAAAGCAAGCATGCTATTAGATAGACTTTTTTGCTGTGGGATGTTCTGTATGGCAAATGTGTTGCTAATAAAACACTGATTGGCCAGTGGCTAGGCAGGAAGTATAGGCGGGACTAACAGAGAGAATTAAAAGAACAGGAAGGCGGAGGGAGTCACTGCCAGTCACCGCCAGGACAAGCAGCGTGTAAAGATGCCGGTAAGCCACGAGCCATGTGGCAAGGTATAGATTTATGGAAATGGATTAATTTAAGCTATAAGAGCAGTTAGTAAGAAGCCTGCCACGGCCATACAGTTTGTAAGCAATATAAGTCTCTGTGTTTACTTGGTTGGGTCTGAGTGGCTGTGGGACTGGCAGGTGAAAGAGATTTATCCTGACCGTGGGCCAAGCAGGAAAACTCTAGCTACACTTTCTTGCTGTGATAACAGTCTGTGAAAAACAATTTAAAGGAGGAAAGAGTTATTTTGACTAGTGGTTGCAGTTTCTGTCTATAGTCTGTTATTTCTGTGGTACAGCTTGTGGTACAGCAAAGCAACATAGGGCCAGAAGCAAGTGATGGAGTAGATTTCTTACCTCATAGTAACCAGGGAGCAAAGAGAGAACAGAATGGACATACTTCTGTCCATATCATGATGTCAGAGACTGACTTACTCCATATAGGCTCTACCCATCAGATTACAATCCATTAAAAGATTGATCTATCAATTAGGACATATCCTTCCAGGATCCATTCATTTTCTGAAAGCAAAGCTCTTCAGTTGATAGCAAAGCATGTAATCCATGATTAAGAGTTGCTGTGGTCATGGTGTCTCTTCACAGCAGTAGAAACCTTAAGTAAGACACATTCCTCTAAAGTTCACTCTGGGGGAACCAATTAATTTATTAGGCTCCCTTACAGAGCCTAGAAAAGGGGTAATTTACAGGGGTGTGGGCATCCCCAACCAGTGGCACCTGGCAAATCTTACAAGCACCAATGAAGTCTTCTTCTATAGCTGCCTAGATGGAACCCTTGACTCTCATCTTTCCTGGCCTCTATATATGCTAGTTCATCCACTTGGCCACTTGAAGGCCTGAACAGTAGTAGGGAGCAGCTGGATATACAGAGAAATCTCAAAGCATGCTGTAGACTCTATAAGGATCAGGGAGGGGTTTCAATCAGTCCTGCTGAGATGGGTTGGCAAAAGGGCACAGCTGAATTGCTCAAAATGGTGATTGCTTAGCTCAGAGGACAGTTACTTGTTATAAGAGCACATTCAAAATCAATGTTTGGTGAGTTGATTATAGCATGTTAGTCTTTAATCGCCTTCCTTTAATATTTATTTATTTATTTATTATGGTTCTGGGGAATTGAACCTAGAGCCTTGTGCATACTGAACAAGTGCTACACAACTAACAGCAGGGTATCTTTAGCCTCTAGTTTTTATTGTGTTTATTTGTGTGTGTGTATGCATGCATACACACGCGCGCGCGCACACACACACACACACACACACACACACGCATACACACACACACACACACACACACACACACACTCACACCTGTGGAAGCAGGCATGTGGCAGAGGACAATTTACAGGAACTGGTTATATCTTTCCACCATGTAGGTTCTGAGGATCAAACTCAGGTCACTGGGCTTGGTGGCAATGACCTTTACCTGCTGAGCTAGGTAATGGGCCCTTTAATCACTTATTTATATTTAACTTAAAATAAAAATTTATGATCTATTGTCCCAGTTACTTATTCATTCCAAGTCTTTTTTATTAGGCAAGCATAGGCTGGTTCATAATTCTATTCTCCCATCCAATAATATACACAGCCTGCTATGCTCATCTCTTTCCAGATTTGTCACTGATAGTGAGCACTTTGGCCAGATGAAGTTCCTGTTATCCAAAGAGGATGCACGACTTAGGCCAGTGACTATCCTCCGAATCACATGTTCTTTATTTGTAAGGCTTGGCCTAAAACAAAGAAACAAAATGTAACCCTAAAAACCAAATATTCATTCTTTTCAATTTTAATTAGAAATAGTCCTATCTTATTTATCTCATTATGGCAAAATGGCAGCTTCAAATGAATAAATTAAGGAGAAATCTGGGACCTGATCACTGGTTCATAATTTCAATTACTGAATAGATATAAGTGCATTGCCAAATTGAGATGATAGACAATAAAAGGGTAAAGAGTTCATTATAAATAAAGAAATGATATATACAATCCAAACAATATTGAGAGAATTTTGTTTCTCTGCATTTCTCGTCAAGTAACAAAGTCATTAAAGTTTCAAAAACCCAAAACAAAAAGGGAAGATGGATTTAGAGATAAAATTAATATAATAGTAAAATTGGCTTGTAAATTCATTACATTTCATTTAGTGAACTGAATATTGGATCTTTAAAAAGAAAACTGTAATCTTCATAGAAATGAAGTAAAATAAAAATGTATTATGCAACTTAACACAGGAATAGATTATTATAATTCAGAAAAAATATAATTCACTACTGTGAATTTGTGTGAAATTTTAAAGTTGTGTATACGAGGCTGTCCAGTTCTTCACTGAAAAGTTGGTTAAAGCTAGCAGTGATAGATTCTATTATAATCCTTCCAGGTTATTTGGGAACATAGCTCCTAAAATTGAATATGTCCATGTTTCACATCTGAGAACAAGCGAACTACCTTAGATGCTCTCTTCATTTTTATGACCCAAATTTATCTTGATACATACAGAGAATAAAAGGTGATGGTGCTATTTCCTAGGCAAAGTATTTTTTATTATTGTCAAGTAATGACAAGTTTTAAATTATCAAGCCATTTACATTCAGCAAGACACTTTGACATATACTGATGTGTCACAACCAACCACTTCTATAATTACTACTCAGATCTGAGGCTTAGAAATAGCTCACCCCATCCTAGAAATTTACCCACCAAGCTGGAACTTTTCCTAAGACACTTGATTCCAATATAATTTGAAAATATAGCATTTTGGAAGTCCAACTTAACACACACACATGAGTTAACACACATACACATGTCAGAGAGAGAGAGAGAGAGAGAGAGAGAGAGAGAGAGAGAGAGAGAGAGAAAATTCTTAAACACTTTTAGTGATCAAAATGCTATCTGTGTTTCCACTGTCAGCTTTACTGTGACCTAAGAACTTGCAATGATTATTGCTTTGCTTAAAAAAATTAAGTCTAGAGAAAATGATATGAAATAATGAATAGTTTAAGTTTTTTAAAGTCAATGTTTCTTGATTAACATGGGTACATTTACCTTCTGAGGAATTCAGGTTACATTTTAGTTTTGGTCTAAATTGTATGCCTTAGCCTCATTTGTATGTTCAGATCTCAACTCAATGCCTGAGTCTTCACAACTGTATTTGAAGATAAGTTCTATAAAGGCAAAATTCAATTAAAACTAAGGTACCTTGGCTTGCTCCTAATATAGCAGGACTACATGGTTATGAGAGGAGTAGAAGGGAAGGAACATACACAAAGTTCTATTGTTGAGTGTGCTGTGTGTGTGTGTGTGTGTGTGTGTGTGTGTGTGTGTGTGTGTGAGTGTGTGTGTGGTGTTTCTTTATAAGTACGAGAAGAAACCAACAGAGAGTACTCCTCCCTCATGGAGTTTTTCTTTCTTTTTTCATATCCTACTTAACAGAGAGAAGAGTATGTAACGTTAATATTTACTAAAGACATAGTATTCAGGAACGAAAACAAGCCAAACAGGACAAAAGTCACTGGTCTTCCCTGTTCTGATGTGAGTGAAACAGTCAAATCTTTTCTAGCTCTTATTGAAGTCAATTTTTCTGAGGTAGGGAATCACTGTTTGGCTGTATTGGCGAAAATATCAAACCAAACACATCCTCTGCTACCGTTCCTGCACCCACTTCCTCTCACTGATCCCTTCAGAAATGTGTAATGTTCTGTGTGTCCTTTCAAGTGAAAGACATTAAATTCCTACAAAATTTCAATTTTTTGTTAGGAACAATTCCAAATCAGGCTATCATTCACTTTACTTTCCTGGGCCATTAAAAAATTGAAATGACGTATGCTTTTTATTTTCTCCCTAAATGTGACAGCAAAAGAATTGGCATTTTTTTTCTCTATAAAAAAGAATCCAAGAATGATATGCTAAATAATGTAAAATAACCTAAAATGTAACCATTTTATAATATTAAAATCAAATATTTAATTGTTTCTTGAAATTACCTACCCAAACTCAATTAAAATAATAAAACTCCAATAAATTTTCCTGTCACAAATTGATGGACTATAAATTACCTTTTTAATAATATTTGTTTTTCTAGAATAACTTCTGTCCTCAACAGAAATATAGGTGTAACAGTGCTATTGAGTTTCAATTAAGGATGATAGCTGTATTTGCCAAAGCAGTGCATAACTTGCAAGATGATATATCTTCTAGTTACAGCAACCTAATTTTAATAATATTGGTGGAAAAACACATAGTTGTTCTCATATTAAGAAACCACAAGGATAATGGTTCTATTATATCTACATAACTGCTGTCAACATGCAGCAGAAGGTGCACATTGAATTTGTTGTGAATTGTCATGAAAAAATATATCACAAATGTGTGCTCTCTCTGGCCTTGACACATAAGGACAACACAATATAAATTATACTGCCTGTAACTCTCTGTAGCCCACTGTCTGAGCAGTGTCCTTTCCATGGGGACATTTCCATTTGGCTCTCTTTTTTCTGAAGCACTGCCAATGTTGTCTAACTATTTGGAAGTTTTCACTCCATTTACTTTCAAAGCCAGTAAGTTTGTCTGGTCCAGGGTAATTTAGGAAGATTTTGGAGCCACATGAAAATTTCAGATACAGTTTACGTTCTCAAAGAGGTGAATTCTTTTTAAGTACCAGATTTATAAAAATAAACTTTTAAAGTCACTAAAATTAGAAAGTCTTTTTGCGGAAGCTCTTGGAGTAGTTATGTCATAATGGCAAAGAAAAGTACCGAACATTGACACACACAAGTGCAGTAGAAGCGGCCTGGCACACTTCTGAAGGGACCAAGTGTACATTTCAAAACATACTGTGAAACTGATTCCAGTAGAAACTGCATTCCTGGTCCCTGGCTAGAATTAAAGTGCCCCAAAACATCATCAAGCAGAATGAATGGGTGTGATTCTGAGAACCCAACTCTAAGAAATTTAAAAAATTACCTGCTACTTATTTAGAGTCCCTGGTTTGGTGTCTGTGACATTCCTCCTGACACCATCATAGCTTACCATCATTTCTATATGTTTCCCAATTCAACCAAGCTAATATCTACCTAATTCCACAACTATGCTGTGAGTTGTGTGCTAATGGATGCCCCCTACCCACCCACTCAATCTCAGAACTTAAAGGTTTACATAATAATCATTAGGGTTGCATGATTCTGTCTCTCCTAATGAAAGGGAGACCCTAGTCACTCAACCTTTCATTTTTGTTGCAGCCAAGAATACAGTAATCCAAATAAAATAATTACAAAAGAGTTCAATAGGTGACTATTTTGTATCTTAGAATTCACATCACACCACTCAATTCCTGAAGAAAAAAAAAAAAAAACCTCTTTCTTATTGATGTGAAAGTGAAACAAACTTTTACCTCATCAGATGAAAAGGTTAATTCAGGCTCAGTTTGCAAGTTCAGAAAACTTGACACTATTCCTTAAAGGAGATTTATTACCTTTCTGGGATTGTCCTATTGATTTTTTTCAGAGCTGAACACCTGTGCTTCCTGCTACACCACAGCATTTTGTTTTCTATTTAGATACTTATATTTTTCATGTGCTAACTCTAATAAATTTTTAATGTATTTTTAGGGTGACCTTATAAAACCATGCCACTGTTTCCTAATTTAAAACAAAGATTCCTTTCAAGTAATCTCTAGAGATGGGGGGGGGGGTCAAGGTCATCTCTATTTCTACAAATAGGAAAATAAATTGCCGGTTAAGGTCCAAGGACATTATGTACTTTATACTTCCATCTATAAAACAATATCCTAATATTGATAGTATTGATATATAAAATACTATTACATAACTCAAATTTAACAACTGGAGACTAGTATAAATGAAGTAAACATGGATATATATGACATTAAAAAAACTTTTTCTGATCTAGCATGACTTATAACAGAGAGAATTACTGAATAGTATTGAAAAGTAGGTTAGTCAGATAGTTTGCTACATGTTGTAAAATATACAGCAATGATTCTACTGGATATTTGTCCAGGAGAAACGTTCTCAGAAAAAAAAAATTATCTGATTCTGTTATAAAGCCCAAGTCAAATTTCTAAAATGGAAATACAGACACTTTTGTACAGTCACAGATAATGACTACTCTGTGGAAACACCTGCGGAAGAAGGTGATCTTCAAACACTGTAAGAAATATCATTTAATCAATTAAGAAAATTTTGATCATTTTATTTCTTTTTCCTTTTTTCTTTTTTTTCATTTTGGCTTTTTGAGACAGGGTTTCTCTGTGTAGTTTTGGTGCCTGTCCTGGATCTCGCTCTGTAGACCAGGCAGGCCTCCAACTCACAGAGATCCACCTGGCTCTGCCTCCCGAGTGCTGGGATTAAAGGCATGTGCCACTGCCACCGGCAATTCTGATAATTTCTGTTGGTAGTTTTTATAGAGACCATAAAACTCATGTCTGGCAGTCTTTTACAAAAAATGCCACCTCACCACTACAAAGCTGGCAGTGGGGTACTATACTTCCAGAAACAAGAGGCCCTCCCATTATGGATCTGTCATATGTACATTGCTTTATTGTTTTGACCTCCAAGCCTGTCTTCTGTAAAGAAAGTGGACTAACTCATTTTAAGTTTGGTCTCTCAAGACTTGGAAGGAGCTAAACATTATGATACTTTTTTTTTTCTTGCATCAGCCAATCACTGATGGACTTTTTAGGACCTCATTGAAAGTTTTGCTTTGCCCCCCATTATATTTTTGTATCTACATTATATCGAATTTATAATATATTTTCATAGTGAGAAATTTTAAGAATTTTCTTTAAATATAAAAACAAAGTCAAACCAAGAAAAACATTCCAAAACTTCACAAATTCTAACGTAACACATCTTGTTCATCCGCAATTCTATCTACCTTCATTTTTTTGATTTTACTCATATTTGTTTATCTATAAGTAGAATGATGCCTAATATGTTTTAAATTCTGTATATCTTATGCATATATATGTGACTGTGTGTGTGTCTGTGTATTTACGTAACTTGATATGTATATTCTGTTACTTTATTTCCTCTACTAATTGTCTCATGTTTATTTGGGTTGATACATATCCAATTAATTTATTTAAATGATTGAATAAGGACAGAATCTTCTGCTGTGAGCAATCTGTTTATTCAGGATGTGTGCAAGTTTCTCATGGGTATAAAACTAGACATGAAGTTCCTTCGCAGTAGGAAAAGAGGTATCTTAAACAATTAGCACTCCAAAGGGATTGAACCAATTTACATGCATACCAGTAGATTTATACTATATTTTTTTTGTCAATGTGTATTATGAGACTTCACTTTTTACCAGTCTAGAGGGAATTATGTTTCATTGTGGCTTTATTTTCAGTCTGCTAATTACCGGTGAGACCTAGTGTCTTTGCCTAAAGTTCTTCATAATTAAGCATTCTTTTCTGAGAATCATCTGTTTATATATTGTCTTTTTCTTTTGAGTTTGTCATGCTTTATTTTTTCACTTGTTTTTTGTATATTATGATGCAAATCATTCAAATGCCCCCCCACAGTCTTGTTTATCCCTTTATTTACAGTCATACAAACATTTATAGTTTACATAATTATTAATGTAGTCAAATTTATGAATATCATCTTTTATGGTTTGTGCTTACTGTATCTATTCTAATCAAATCATTTCCTGCTGTGGGATCATAAAAATAATCTACAATTTCATCAAAAACTTTTAAAATTCTGGCTTACACATTTATGTTTTTAATCTTCTTCAGATATAGCCTTGTATATATTGGGTACTGTATGATAACTTTTACACATAAAGGTAGACTTTGTCTCTGTCTTTATGCAGGTGACTTACAATATCACCTCTACCATATTTTTATATTGGAATGACTTATTTTAGGACTCTTTATTATGCATTATTATACCATTAAATCCATGAGGTTAAAATCACATTTTCCCACACTGTTTACTTGCTGTATTATATAATTATCCTGGTGTCTGGAAAGGAAGAATTTACATTATGCCCCTCTGCTTTACAATAGCTTTCAATGTTCTTGGTGCTTTACTTATATGGGCACTCTAGGACCCCTTGTCCAGCAAAGCTTTTGTGGAGGTATAGTGGAAGTGCTATAAATTTATACATTAAGTAATGTTTTCACATTAATTGACCCATATATAACAATTTTATCACTCCACCTTTAATCAGAGTGTTAAAGCTTTCTTCAATAATGTCTCATTTTTCTCAATAAGAATTCTTGAAGACTCTTATTGGATTTATTCTTAGTCACACATATTTTTAGTTTTATAAGCACTTCAAAATTATGTGTACTTTATACATATAGGTAGAAATTTTAAATGTACTTTGCTTTCTGATTCAGAGATTTTAAATTTTCTAATTTTTAAATGTTTTATTAAAATGACATTTTGTAGAGATTTGATAAAATCTCCCACTCTGTGCATCCTAAATTAGCCTCTACCTTACCTATGATGCATGGATATCTCATCTGTTGCCTGTATTTTCATCCAGTATCCTGGAGAACATTGAATTATGGACCTTAAATCAACCATTGTTGATGAACACTGTACGAAATATATTTTAATAACTTCTTTTAAAATTAATTTACATTAAGCTTTCTTTTCCTTTTGAGACTTTTGATCTTAGATTTTACTTGGTCTGACACCAGTTTGATACAATAGTTTTAATACATACTTACTGATATACTGCTTTCCTTTCTTTCCCTTCAGTTCAAATATATATATTTTAAAGGCTGAGTTACGCTAATAACAAAGGAATTTATGCATTTATTCATTTTGATTTTATGTGCAGGAGTATCTGCCTGCATGTATATATATTTACTACATGTGTGCCTATTGGCCAAGGAGATCAGAAGAAAGGTATTTGATTCCCTCGAACTAGTTACAGAAAGGAAAGTTATGAGCTTACATGTGTGCTCTAGGAACCAAACCTGGGTCCTTTGTAATAGCAGCAAGTGTTCTTAATGACAGAGTAACCTTTTCATCCCTGTACCACGAATCTTAAAAGGTCTTATTAATAGAAAACCGAGAGCCAGATATTGGGGTGAAAGCTGAAAGATCAGAGAAGCAGAATAGCCAGCCACTAACTTATCTCTATGAAATCCTCAGCCTCAAGAGAGAGAGTTCCTGTTTCCTCACACTTTATATATCTTTTTGTGTCCTGCCATTCCTGTGATTAAAGGCGTGTGTAGCTCATTGTGGCCTTGAAATCACATAGATCTATGCGGATCTCTGCCTCCAGAGTGATAGGATTAGAGGTGTGTGGCATCACTGCTTGACCTATATTTCTAATTTAGTGGCTGACTCTGTCCTCTGATCCCCAGGTAAACTTTACTGGGGTTCACAATATATCACCACATATCCCCAAAGGACAAATATTTTTAAAGTATAAGTTATAATCTATATAATTTAGTATGTTGCTGATTACTACTATCCTGATTTGGCTTCTATTCTTGAACCTTCATTTTGGCTTGTTTTTATTGTCTCATTTAGTTTCCACTTATTGGAGTTATTTAAAACTATTATATTTTCCTTTTGCTAATAAATAACATTGATTACTTGTGTAAACTGTTAGCAATTATCTTTTTTTTCAATATGTTACCATAGTAAATGTACACAACATAAAATTTTGTAACAATCCATTTTTAGGTTTACAGTTCTGTAATCATATTACTCATATCTGTTCCCAGAGTTCTTTTCATCTTGCAAAACTTAAACGTATATGCTTATTAATCAAAGATGACACATTTTCCCTCACTGCAGTTCCTGGCAGGTTCTTTTATACTTTATATATCTGTGAACCTGACTTTGTAGGCAACTATATAAATGGGGTCATATAGGGCCTAGAGAGATGGCTCAGCAGCAAAGCACACTGGCTGCTTTTGCAGAGAACTGGGCTTAATTTTCAGCACCCACATGGAGGTTCACAACCTTCTGTAACTCCACTTCCAGGGGATCCAGTGCCCTCTTCTGTTCTACTTGGGACCAGTCATGCATGTAGTACATTTAAATAAATGTGCACAAAATATTTGTACATGTAAAACAAAAAACCAAAACAAAATAAAAGGAATATTATACAAACAAAAAGATTCTCATGGTGTTGGTTGCATTGTAATTGAGTTTTTTATTTAACATAATGTCTTAGAGGTTGGTACATCCAAATTGAAGCACAAGTGAGGATTTGAACACTGAACATCATGTCATATGTTCAATCCACATTTTATTTCCCCCTTTATTTTTGGAGACAATTAGCTTGCTTCTACCTCTTAGTGATTTTGAATAATGTCATTATGAATTAGCTATACACAAACCTAAAAGCACAGAACATATATCCAGAGGTAGAATTGTTGGATCACAGATCTCCTTACTAATTCACTTTTTATGTTGTAAGAAATTCCATGATGCTTTCCAGGCCAGCTACACCATTTTACTAACAGTGCACAAGGCTTCCAACTTCTCTGCATTCTCACCAATATTTGTACTTTTCACACCTCCCTTTGGAAGCTATTGAGTCTGAGGTAATATTTGTCCTTAAACTTTTGACATGCACACTTAATTATAAATTTCATTATAAGACAAAAGTTGTTTTAAATGTCTAACTCAAATATGTCACAATCCAAGTACAGTTTAAGAACCAAGTTAAACTTATTATCACCTCTAATTCTGCCTAATAATTTACATTTATCTTTTTCAAAATTTATTTAATAATCAGTATACATATTATACATGTTATTAATTTCTGTGATAACATTTTTCCCTAAGGTACTTTTAAATAAAAGTTTTAACTCTGAATTAGTAAGATCTGCGAAGAAAATTACTAAAGCAGCTGAAAATGTGATTCCTAGCTGAATGTCATCTTGCTGCAGCACTTTGAGGGCAGCATCCTGCTTCTTTAGAAGACACCATTGGTGAGGAGTACACTATGAATGAGTGGCTTACACTTCTCTTGTTTTGCTGGTTTCATTTTGACTGACTTAGTATACTGCCACAGCAGTCTATCAACATTTAAATTTATTTTATTCTTTGGTTCAATCTTGGAACTTGAGGAATTCTGAAAATTTGTAGGTTTTACTTCTGCTGGTATAGGTGTTTCAACATTCATACCACTTTCTTCAAGAGTTTCTTCAGTTTTTCTTTGGACTGTCTTCTTTACCTCTGAACAGCTCACTTACATGTTTTCCTTCCCTGTATGATGATTTGAGTAAATTTCCCAGCTAACTCACTTCTCATCTATAGTTGAGAGTATATTTACTTGATTACAATTTGAAATATATCAAAGGTTATAGTGGTTTCATTTTCAAATGTCTCTTTTTATAGAAAGTCATTCCCTTACTTTATTTCTTCTTATATTGTGTGTGTGTGTGTGTGTGTGTGTGTGTGTGTGTGTCGCGATACTAAGACTTGAACCTAGGC
>CABHPP010149042.1:6334-40339 GCA_902168425.1 Peromyscus attwateri | reverse complement strand
CCTTTCCTGGAGCTCACTTGGTAGCCCAGGCTGGCCTCGAACTCACAGAGATCCGCCTGCCTCTGCCTCCCAAGTGCTGGGATTAAAGGCGTGCGCCACCAACGCCCGGCTCTCTTTCACTTTTTATTTTGAATTACCCAAGCTTACTTTTAACTCACTCATGTAGGCCTTGAATATGTGGTCCTCCAGCCTTAACCACTCAAGTAGATGATATTACAAATTTGCACTGCCAGACCTGATTGCATCATATTTTTAAACACAAGTTTTCTTAGAATGGTCTAGGTGACTTCATTTTAGATAATCTCTTTGAGAATGATTATTCAGAATGTTGATGGATTCTTTTAAGCATTGCAGCTATTCATTTGTTTTTAAATTGGTTGCATGCTCATTTTGAATATTCAGTTTGATTTTTGAATTTTTTTTCTGTTTGTTTTTCTGGTGAGAGGCTTTTAAATTACTGCTTTCCAAACACTCAGAATTCTTGTATCTTCGGACAGAATTCTGGGGCCGTTGATAAAATGTAATGCATAGCCAGTGAATTAGAGTAGTTTTACCTAGTCCTGGCTAGGAAGCTGTGAAGTAATTTCCATTTCTATGTTTCAACTACTTGCTTACAGTCTGTTGTAAACTGAAAATTTGTTACTCTGTAAAGTTAATTTCAATGTTTTTTTATGTGTTAGCATTAAGAGGCAGGGCCTACAAACACTCATTCGGTTAGCAGAGTAGAACCTTCATGAATGAGATTGTCCTTATGAAAGGAACTCTGAAAAACCCTCCTCTTTCTTCCATGAGAGAAGCATAGAGAATCACAAATCTCCTGAAAAGTCATAGGATTTGAGACTTTTCTCTGGGGCTTCATCTTATATGAGGTACCATTAGGTAATTCTTTCTTCACATTATAATTTAGAAATCCAAAGCAACAGTTTGGTTTTAGATACCAAGCAGAATGGCAGTCTTGCTATTCAAACTCTGAGTATTCATAAACCACCATTACAAGTTCATTGTTACAGTTTCCAAAACTTTTGGAATCTATAAATTAACTTTAAAATCTGTTGCCACATAACTAAAATATAGCAAGCAACAAAAGAGAATAATATTTGAGTAGAACTCAAATGGACTCTAGCTACAGCTTATCTACTCCGCTTTAAACACAAGTGACTGAACCAATATGTGGGCATTACTAAACATGGGATTTTACTATAAAATGGAGAGAAAAATAGGATTAGAGGAAAAATAGGCAAATGGGAAAGCAGTAGGGAGAATAAAGAAAGGAAAATTATATTCTTCATTTCAGAAATACATGCAACATAAAGAAACAAATGTCAAAGCATGGAGGCATTTATTACTAAACATCAAAAAATGTTAGTAAACATAGTCAAACAGAACTTGAAAGATTTGACCAAATTAACATAATAATCTGTGAGAAGCATTTCTAAATGAGAGTAACTTGTGTACCTGTGAGGTAAGCCAGATGCACATCTAAATATTAGATCCCAGGGTCCTTTACCAAGTTCTCCAGGCTCTAGAATCCCATGACTAAATACCAGGCCTGAGAAAAACATTAGAAAAATTTTAACTTTGCTCTGAGTTGATTTGATCCATTTTCTCATGATTTAAATCTATTATTTGTGAGCCTATATCTTTATACCAATAAAATTATTGTCATCTAACAGAGAACTACAAAAGGTATACTGAAATCTAAATGGCTTAGGAATAAAAAAGAGAATAACATGTATGTTTTCCTAGAAACCAAGGGCACCTTACAATCTGCCCTTAAGAAAAAGAGTTAATACAAGTTGATAACTCTTTAGAATTTAAATTGATTCTTATTATTCCAGAAGATTGAAATACTTATGACATAAGCAACAACAGTAATTCCTTAGTGATTTTTAAATTAGCTAGGCATAGAGAGTCAAGGAAATAAATTACAAACACATGTAAATACATTCAGACAACTCAGTAGGTTTTACATAATGCTTGATTTCTCTAAAATGTTTTCATTTAATTGTATCTCATTTAATTGATTACACATCTAATTTTCAGAGTCATTTACTCTTTGCTTTGTTTATGTTATAATTTCACAATAAACCTAAAAAAGTATTGTAATTTATGCATAAATTAATTAGAGCCCCAATCTTTTTACTATTACATCCATTTTATAAGGAATGAACTCATTATATTCTCCTACAGACAAAACACCTAACTGTAACAAATATATTATACCCTCACTGCTCTATTTTCTTTGGTTATTTCCATTCTGCTATCTTTTAGAGTTTTGATTTGAAATTTTGCTTTCATTCTCAAAGTATTAGTTTAGTCCAAGTTTCTGAGAATTGATTGTAAATTATGACCTGGGTCTGATTATACTGTCCAATAAGACAAGCTGTGGGATGTGTTGTGCCTTCCTTGATGGGCACCAATACTGAGAGAGCAAAAGGAAGAATTCTTAGATGTAGAGACCTAGAGAGACAAATCAGAATGGCTTTGGAAAAGAGTTTACTGTTGAACATGTTTATGAATGACAGTAAGGTTATTTCCTACCATGCAAACATATGGGTAGAACATGGAGGGTATGTCAGAATGACCCCTGTTACAAAAATAAGTGTTGATTTCCAGGTTTCCTGGCACCATTTCTTAAAAATGCTGTCTTTTTTCCAATGTATGTTTTGACTTCTTTTGTCAAAAATCAGGTAGTCATAGTTGTGTGTACTTATATTTGGATTCTCTCTTCTATTTTATTTAAACATGTGTCTGATTTTGTGTTGGTACCATACTGTTCTTATTAAAATGACTCAGTAGTGTATGGTGATACCTCTTTGTAAGATGAATTGCTAAACTGTCTCATTAATTAAAGAACCCAGTGTGGCACAAATTCACAAAAAAGCTGCTTACCTGTGGCCTTGCTTTCCCCAGCTCAGGCCTGAGCTGCAAGAAGCTGGTTGTGACAGCACATGCTGGGAAGATTTGCTGAAGGAGGCAAAAGCAGGAGGTTCCTGAGTTTGAGCCCAGCCTGGGGGCCAGGCCAGGCCACAAACAGTGGCAGCAGGACCATGGAGGCCACAGCTACTGCTCTGCATTGCCAGCTGATTCTCATCGTGTTGGTGACAATGCTCCCAGGAACAAAGGGTTTACCACTTGTTCAGAGAACAATTGCCAGGACCATTGTGTTACAAGAAAGCATTGGCAAAGGTTGGTTTGGAGAAGTTTGGTGAGGCAAGTGGCAGGGAGTTGTTGCTGTGAAGACATTCTCTTCTAGAGAAGAAAGTTCGTGGTTCCGAGAGGCAGAGATTTATCAGAGTGCGATGTTACACCATGAAAACATCCTAGGATTTATAGCAGCAGACAACAAAGACAATGGCACCTGGACTCAGCTGTGGCTGGTGTCCAATTACCATGAGCATGGATCCCCTTTTGGTTACTGTTACACTGTTACAATGGAAGGGATGATCAAACTCCCTCTGTCCATAGCAAGTGGTCTTGCCCATCTTCATGTGAGATTGTTGGTACTCAAAGAAAGCCAGCTATTGATCACAGAGATTTGAAATCAAAGAATATCTTGGTGAAGAAGAATGGAACCTGTTGCCTGTTGTATTGCAAACTTGGGACTGGCTGTGAGTCATGATACTGCCAAAGATACAATTGATATTGCCCCAAACCAAAGAGTAGGCACACACAAAAAAAATAATTCTACAGGAAATCATGATTATAAATAAGAATGACTTTGAAGTCTCCAAAAAGAGGACGGGACCCTAAAACAATGATTCAATTAGGACAATGATAAGGCCATTAAAATGACAAACACTATCTAATAATTGGCTTTGGTTTATAAACTGCTTAGGGCAATTTTTAGATGGCTAGTTGAGATGATCCAGCCTCACAGACTACTAGAGCAATGACTTGAGAGAATCCCTGTGCTTTTCCATTATACAGAAACTGGACAAATGATAGTTACCTCTTCCAGGACTTGAAAATTAACCCAAAAACTTTCTTTTCAGGATTCCCTAAAGATGTCTTTGCCCCCAGACAGCAGGAAGTAATTTTAAGAACACAGCACCCATATTCCCAAGAGGTGGGGTGGGTGGTTTTTGGTCATTCAATGGGTAATTGTCATTGTTTAGGATTCCTGGTTACAAGTTGTTAATTGTTAATGGTCAGGAAAAAGTTAAACAAAGAAAATTAGATTCAAGGTTGTTGTTTGAAAAAAAAAGAGGATATAGATAAGAGGTAGATTATTAAATCTCCTCTGAAAAAAAGATATCAAAATGATAGAATAAAGGGTAGACTATTGAATCTACTCTGAAAAGTAAAAAGAGAGAGTATGGATAGGATACGATAAAAAGGTAGATTATTGAATCTACATTTAGAAGGCAACTACTAGTTTTAAATATTTTACATTGAATTAGATTTTTGTATATTGTATATAAATTATGTATATTGATACAAAGTTGAGACTGATTTTGTTAGAAAATACTGTATATATATTTCTAATCTTGTTCAAGGTATACCTATACAGTTCATTTAATAATTTAATACAATTTGCTAATCCTTGAAAATTATTAACAACTATTTAGGATAATAAAGAAATGCAGATTAGTAGTTAGTCATTGTAATCGAACTTGTAGTCATATTAGGTATGTTTTCAAGGTCAAGTAGAGATATATTTTAGATAGACAGGTTGTCTTCAAACACTTCAGAGATCTACAGAATATGACATTTAAGATGTTTTAATAACATAGATTTTTTTTCTTCTTTTTATGACTATGAGACATGTCTGCTCCTGGTAGCACCAATCTACTTCAAAAGATGATGGGCACTGAAGAAACTCCATATGGAGTTTACTTTTATTGTGGCAAAAGTTAGCCACTGGGCAAGAAAGTGCCCTCACCTCAACTGCTGACAGTGTGCTGTCCAAGATGGACAAGCAGGACACAAAAGAAAGGACTGCCAATCCTTGCCTAGACAAAATAGGAAGGCTCTTCAGAAAATTCTGCTTCACAGATGAGTCTGTCAGATATACTAGGCCTTCAGGTCAAAGGTGGATGTCCCAGCTTGAGATCAACCTTGGGTGAAGGTCCAGGCAGCTAGTAGCTTCTGTCATTCCTCAAATTTTGTGGAAGTTGCTTGTTTGCACTTCTTGTTAACTAAGTAATATTATTTCCTTCTCAGTCTCTGAGGGAGTTGAAGATTAGATAGTTATAGCTATAGTTTTCCTTATTAAAATTTCAGAAAAGAAACTCACTAAAGAGGTGTAAAGTGTATTAGTTTGAAAGACATTAAAAAATAGTTTTGGTAATGCAAATTAGGATAGAAGGTAAATAGATGCAATCCTTTAGATTCACAAAGATAGGATAGACAGTGGAATATTTACTCTGAATTTGTTAAATGCAAATGGACTAAACATTGTTCATGTATTTATTGCCTATATATATTGTATATAGTTACTGTACTTATTGTATATAGTTTTTCTTATATTAGTTATACTTTTTATATTAGACAAAAAAGGGGAAATGTGATATTTTATTTGTGCACACCAATAAAGCTTATCTGGGGATCAGAGGAAAAAGCTAACCACTATATTAAATATAGAAGTCAGGCAGTGGTTGATAGCATATGCCTTTAATCCTAGCACTTGGGAAGCAGAATTCATCAGGATCTCTGAGTTCAAGGACACATTGGGAACAGAGCCAGGTGTGGTGGCACATACCTTTAATCCCAACACTAGTTAACCATAGAGGTCTGGAGGTCTGGCAGACAGACAGAAAGTGATAAAACTGGCTGGAAAGAGGAAGTGATGAAGCTGTGTGGAGAAAGAAAGTAAGATGACAGGGCATAGAAAGGTATATAGGTGTGAGTATACAGGAAGTAGCACTCTCTGGAGGCTGAGGAGTTGGTCAGGTGAGATTGGTTGTGGGTTGTTCTATTCCTCTGATCTCTTAGTTTTTACCCCCAAATCTGGCTCTGGGTTTTTTTGTTAATAAGGCCATTAAGCAATTCATCTTACACCTCTTGCTGTATGTTTGTTGTTGTTTTTCATGATTCCTTTGGGTATATTGGTATCAATTCTCCTTCCACATACATTTTAAGATTGTTTTTCTTTTCTACATCTGAGAAGAACAGCTCTGAAAATTTTATTAGGATTGCATTGAATCAGCAGATTGCTTTGGGTATGATGACCATTTTCACAACATTAATTCTTCCAATCTATTAGCATAAAAGGTTCTAGATTCATCCTTAATTCTCTACAGTGTCTTGAAGTTTTCATTGTGGTTTTTGTTTACTTGGTTAGGTTTATTATTAAGTATTTTATTTTTGTGTAGCTATTCTGAATGGGATTGATTCCCTAATTTCTTTCACCTCATGCTGTCATTAGCATATGCAAAGGCTCCTGATTTCTATCAACCCAGAGAGTATTGTTTTCTGTTATTTTTGAAATTATACTGTTATTGCAACATTTCCGCCCTCCCTCTACTTACTGCAAATCTTCCCACATACTTTCCTTGCTCTCTTTAGAATGGTTCAAAAACCTCAACAAAAGGCTTGATATTTTGAAAACGATAGAGGGAAAAGTAAAGAGTATATCTCCACATATAGGTATAGGTAATGGTTTTCTGAGTAGGACCCCATGGAACAAGACCAACAATTAATAAATGGGAAGTCATGAAGTTAAAAAGGAAAGGAGACTTACAAATGATTAAAAAAGGAAGCTCACACAATGGTGGGAAATTTTTGCCATCTATATTTTTAACAAAGAATTCAATACCAAGAAATAAACAGCCTAATTTACATGGACTACAGGCCTTGGGAGATAGAGCAGTAGTTAATCATGACTGTGGCTCTTCTAAAAGACCCAAGTTCACTTCTCAGCAAGTGCAGAGTGACCCACAACTACCCGTAATTCCAGTTCCAGGGGAATCTCAAACATTCTCCTTGCTTCCACAGGCACACATATGTGTCATGCATTACACAGACATACACATAAATAAAAATAATTAATGCACTATAAAACCAAATAGAAAATTCTGAAAAGGAGTCATACAAATGGTTAGGAAACACTTAAAAGTATTCAACTTTCATAGACATTTGAGAAATTCAGATTAAACTAGTTTGAGGTTCCATCCCACCAACATCAAAATAGCCACCATAAAGGAAAAGAGTCAAAACAATGCTTCCATGGATATGAGGAAAGGGGAATGCTTACATGCTGTTGATGGGAATAAAATTAGTGCAGCCACTTTGGAAATGAGTTTGGAGGTTTCTCAAAAAAATGAAAAATAAAACTTGCACATAATTTAGCTAAACTGTTCTTGAGCATATACTTAAAGAGTATTTATAAATATAGTTAATGGCCCTCACAAACATTTGCATTGTTAGATAGCTGTTATCACCACCCATCTCTGGAACTTTCTTCATCTTTTCAAACTAAAAATTTATCCTTATCAGGTACTTTGCATTCTTCTTTCCTTCCACTTCTTCCTAATGCTTCTCTTTTCTGGGGCATCATGTAAGTGGGATCAGGTTTTTGTTTCTTTGTGTCTGGCTTATTCACTTAGCATAATGTCTTCAGGACCCACCTAAGCTATATTCATCAGAATTTCTTTGTTAGTTGAATCATCTTGTTGTATGTATATATCACATTACTTATCTACCAATCTGTCAACATGGGTTGCTTGTACCTTTGTGAATATATTGTAAATGTGAGTGTGCAAATGTGTCTTGTAGGTTCTGCTTTGGATTCCTTCAGGCACATATAATTCTACATTTGATTTTATATATGAAGCAATCTCCACAGCGGTTGGCACAATGACAGCATCTTTGCATGTTACATGGTGGTGCACACTTGTGTATGAGGGTGTGCATGCATGATCAAGCCCATGTATATAGGCCCAAGGCCAATCTTGGCTGTCATTCTTTTTTAAAGGATATTTTATTTTATGTGTTTGAGTGTTTTACAAGTATTCCTGTGTACCCTATGTGTGTCTGGTGTTCACAGAGGCCAGAAGAGAGCATTGGATCCATTGGAACTGGAGGTACAGATAACTATAAGCCTCTATTTGGGTGATGGTATTTGAACATAGATTGAAGAGCAGTCAGTGCTGTTAACTGTTGAGCTATCTTTCCTGCCTGATTATCATTCTTTTTTTCTTTTCCTTTTTGATCAATGTTTTTCCTTATACAATATGTCCTGTTTGTGTTTTTCTCTCCCTCTACTCCTCCCAGTTCCTTACCACCTTCCCTCCCATGCAGATCCACTCCCTTTCTGTCTCTCATTAAAAATTAAACAGGCTTCAAGAAAATAAATATAATAAGATAAAACAATAACCTATAATAACAAAATATAATAAGATAAAACAAAAACTAATACATTGGAATAAAACAAAACAAAATGAGCAGAAAGGAAAGAGCCAAGAAAAGGTACAAGAAGCATGTAGACACTAAGACCTGCTTATTTGCATACTCGGGATTCCAATAAAAACATTAAATTTGAAGCTATAATTTATATGCATAGGACCCACAGGATAAAAAGAGAGAAAAATAAAATATATAAAAAATGAAATGAAAAATTATATATATATATATATATATATTTATAAAAGAAGCTCTGACACAACCAGATGAGACAAGAAACATCATTTGATGTCTAGAGGACCCTCCAAAGATGCCATTAAATTTGTTTTCTTTTGGCCTTGTACTTCTGGGCCTGTAGCCTACCTTTAAGAGTGGTTTGTTTCCCCAATGAGACTCCATTATAGAAAATTAAATTTTCATTTGCAAGTGGTTATCCAATGAAGATAACTTCTGGGTTAGAGATGGGAGGCATGAATCTTCTTCTCTTTTAACTCTAGGACCACAGCAGGTGCAGACCCTTACAGACCCTGCGTATGCTGCCTCAGCTTCTGTGAGATCATGTGTGCATTGACCCTATTGAATTAGAGAGTTTTGTTTCCTTTATGTCCTCCATCCCCTCTGGCTCTGACATTCTTTCTGTCTCTTCTTCCACAGGGTTCCCTGTGTACTGAGGGAAGGATTTAATGCACATATTCTGTTAGAGCTGAGTGTTCTAAGGTCTCTTACTATCAGCATATAGTCAAGCTGTGAGTCTCAGTATTTGTTTCCATCTGCTGCAAGTGGAAGCATTTCTGGTGGTAGCTGAGCAAGGCACTGATCTATGAGTATAGATTAATGTCATTAGGAGACATTTTATTACTATGATCCTTTAGTAGAAGAGTAGTATTTGGTTTTATCCTAGATCCCTGGGCTACCTAGTCTCAGGTTCTTAGTCATTTAATCAGTGTTTGGTATGGGGTCCATCTCATGGAGTGGGCCTTAAATCAAATCAAATCTTGATTGATTACTCCAACAAGCTTTGTACCACTGTTGCAATGGTGTGTCTTGAAGGCAGGTCACTATTGTAGATCAAAGTCTTTGAGGCTGGATTGGTGTTTTCATTTCTCCTTTGATAGCCTGAAAATTACCTTTCAGAACTATGAACATTAGTTCCTAGGGGTAAAGGCTGTAAGTGGGTCTCAACTTGACATCTCCATGTTCAGTGAATTCTAGAGTTGTTTTCTTCAGCAGCAGAGTTTTGTTGTCAGTTTATAGAAAACAACCTGCAGTCTGGAAAGAACTTGGGTTGTTTGAGAGGTGCACATGGGACCTATGTGGCCAACAACTTAATTATCTATAACCCATTACAGGTACTGCAAGCTTCATCTGGTGACAAGAGATGTCCAGTTGGGGCTCTGTTCCTCTCCCCCATTATTTTCCTATTTCATTTAGATCTCTTTCATATATGTGATATTTTAGGAAGTTTCGACTGTAGTAAGTTTTATTACTACCCCTCAGTTTTAGCTGTTTCAACTAGTATTCTCTCCTTTATTCCCCTCTTCCCTAAGCCTTCTGATCCTGCTGTTGTGGAACCCCTAATCCATCCATAACTATGTATTCTAGGGAGATCTCTTTATCCTTCCTGTCCCCTAATCTATTCATGACATCTGTAACAATATGGCTTGCAGCTTGATTATTGTTGATTTAACAGCTTATATCCACATATAAGCAAATGCATACCATATTTCTTTCTGGGTCTGGTTTACCTCACATGGGATGATTTTTATTTCTTTTCTTAGTTACAGCTATTTACCCCAAAAGTTCATGACTTCATTTTTTAAAGGATGAGTAATATTGCATTGTATAAATATACCAAATTTTCTTATCCATTCATCTAGGCTGTTTCCAATTTTTGACTATTATGAATAGAGCAGCAATGAGCATGGCTGACCAAGCATCTCTTTGATGGCATGAAGCATTCTTTAGTTATATATGCTCAAGATATACATAGCTGGATTATGAGGTAGATCAATTTCTACTTTCCTGTGTAACTTACACATTGATTTCCATAGTGGCTATGCAAGTTTGAACTTCCACTAGCAGTGGATAAATGTTCCTGTTACTCTGCATCCTTGCCAGCATGAACTGTCATTTGTGGTATTGATCTAAGCCATTGTGACAGGTCTAGGATGAAATCTCAAAGTAGTTTCGATTTGCATTTCAATGATTGCTAAGGATGTTGAACATTTCATTCTCAGCCATTTGAGTTTCCTCTTATGAGGGTTCTGTTTACAACTGTACACTTATTTAAATTGGATTACTTGTTTTTTTTGATACCCCGTTTTTGAGTTCTTTATATATTTTGGATATTAACCCTCTATTGAGTGAATAGTTGAGAAAAATAATCTTTCATAGGTCCCATTTACCAATAGTTGATCTTAGTGTCTGTGTTAGCAGTGTTCTGTGCAGAAAACATTTTCCTATGTCAATTAGTTCAAGATCATTCCCTACTTTTTCTTCAAACAGGTTCAGCATCTCTGGTTTTATGTTGAAGTATTAGATCCATTTTCACAGGGTGATAAGTGTGGATATATTTGGACTCTTCTACATGAAGCCATCCAGTTTGACCAGCATCATTTGTTGAAGATGCTTTCTTCTTTCCAGTTTGTATTTCCAGCTTCTATCAAAAATCAGGTGTCCATAGGTATGTGGATTTATGTCTGTGTCTTCAATTTGATTCCACTGAACAATGTTTCTGTTTTTGTGTTGTTTTTATGATTATAGCTCTGTAGGTTGGAGATAGTGATACCAACAGCAGTACTATGATTATTCAGCATTATTTTACCTATCTTGAGAATTTCTTTCCCATATGAAGCTGAAAATTGTTCTCTAAAGATCTGAGAAGAATTATGTTTGAATTTTGATGGAGATTCCAATGAATGTAGATTACTTTTAGTAGGCTGACCATTTTTTCTCTATTAATCCTACTGATCCATAAGCATGGGAGACCTTTCCATCTTCTAATGTTTTCCTTCAATTCCTTTTTTTTCAATGACTTGTGGAAGGAATTGTTTCCCTGATTTCATTCTTCACTACTTTTTAAATTGTATATAGGAGAGCTACAGAGTTTTGAGAGTTATTTTGGTATCTGGTTACTTTGCTGAAAGTATTTATCAGCTATATTAGTTCCCTGAAGAAAAATTTTGGGTCACTTATATATAGTATCATATCATCTGCAAAAAAAGATACTTTGACTTCTTCCTTTCTAATTTGTATCCCCTTGATCTCCTTCAAGTGTCTTACTCTTCTAACTAGGACTTTAAGTACTATGCCTATTGAATGAGTATGGAGAGCAAGGGCAACCTTGTTTCTGATTTAATGGGACTGCTTTGACTTTCTCTTTATTTAAGTTGATGTTGGCTATGGGCTTGTTGCCTTTACTATGTCAAGTTGTCTCCCTTGTATCCCTGATCTGTGCAGGACTTTTATTGTGAAGGGGTGCTGGATTTTGTCAAAGGTTTTCTGCATTTTATGAGATGATCATGTGCATTTGTCTTTCAGTTTGTTCATAATGAATTACATTTGTTGATTTATGTATGTTGAACTACACTGTGGTGAAGTTTACTTGATCATGGTGGATGATCTTTTTGATGTGTTCTTAGATTCAATTTGCAAATGTATTATTGAAATTTTTTATTGATGTTCATAAAGGAAATTTGTCTGGAATTATCTTTCTTTGTTCAATTTTGTGTGTTTTAGATGTCAGAGTACCTGTGGGCTTACTAAATGAGTTGCAAAATGTTCTTTCTGTTTCTATTTTGTGGAATAATTTGAGGAGTATCAACATTAACTATTCTTCAGAAACCTGGTATAATTCTGCACTGAAGTCATCTTGCTCTGGGCATTATTTGTTTGTAGACTTTTAATTTCTTCTTCTGTTCACCAGGGTTTACAGTTCTGTTTAATCTGTTTAATTGAAATTTATTTAAGCTAGATAAGTACTATGTATCTAGAAAGTTATCCATTTCCTGTAGATTTTCCAATGTGGTAGTGTAGAGGTTTTTGTTTGTTTGTTTGTTTGTTTTTTGTTTGTTTTTTTAATTTGGTTTTTCGAGACAGGGTCTCTCTGTGTAGCTTTAGAGCCTATCCTGGAACTTGCTCCATATACCAGACTGGCCTCAAACTTACAGAGATCTGCCTGCCTCTGCCTCCTAAGTGCTGGGATTAAATGTGTGCACCGCCACCGCCTGGCATTTGAGTAGAGGTTTTTAAAGTATGCTTTTATGATCTTCTGGATTTCCTTAGTGTCTGTTGTTATGTCCACTTTTCATCTCCCATTTTGTAAATTTGGCTCTTCTCTTGACTTTTAGTTCATTTGAATAAGGATTTGTCAATCTTACTGATTTTGTCAAAAGCCAACCCTCTGTTTTTTGTTTTTGTTTTTTTTTCTTTGTATTGCCCTCATTATGTTCAACAAGTTTGGGTATGCTGTGTATTCATTTCCATTCAATTCTAGAAAGTTTTAATTTCTTATTGGCTAATTTTTTAATTAGTAGTAAGTTGTTCAGTTTCCAAGCCTTCTATTATTTCTGTTTTTGTATCTAACTTTAATATACAGTGGTCAGATAGGATTCAGGGCATTATATCAATTTTCTTGTATCCATTGGGACTCCCTTTATGCTCAAATATGTGGTCAATTTTGAAGAAAGTTCCATGGGATGCTGAGAAAAATGTATTTTTTTGTATATGGGTGAAATGTTCTCTAAATATGTGTTAGGTCCATGTGTTTTATGATGTCAGCTCCAGCTATTGGTGAGAGTGGGGTACTAAAGTCACCAACTATCAGTGTGTGAGGGTGAATATGTGCTTCTTACATACAACAAAAGGACAGATCTTGTTTTTATATCCACTCTGTTAGTCTCTCCTTTTTTTTTTTTAAATGGGGACTAGACCCCATTGGTGTTGAGGCAAATCAATAAGCAGTGCTTGTTTATACCATTTATTTTGATATTGTGGTGTCCCCATACTTTTCAATTTGATTGTCTGGGATTATTTATTCCTTGTACTATCTTGTGTTTGGTTAACCACTTTAGGTTGGTGTTTTCATTCTAGCACCTTTTGTTGGGTTGGATTTGAGGGTAGATATTGCTTAAATTTGTTTTTTAGCATGGAATGTCCTTTTTCTTCCATCTATGTTGATTGAAATTTTTGCTGGTTATAACAATCTTGGCTGTCATCTCTGGTTTCTTTGAGTCTGTTAAAAAAATGTGTAGGTCCTTCTGGTTTTTAGAGACTCCATTGACAAGTCAGGTGTTACTCTAATAGGGATGCCTTTATATGTTACTTGGTCTTTTTCCCTTGGAGTTTTTAATATTCTTTTTTGTTGCTCTTGTTCTGTACATTTAATGTTTTGATTATTATGTGCCTAGAGGACTTTCTTTTCTGGTCCAGTCTATTTGATGTTGACTGTGCTTCTTAGACTTTGATGGGTATCTCCTTCTTTAGGTTCAGGAAATTTTATTCTGTGATATTTTGAAAATATTCTCTGTGCATTTGGCCTGTGTTTCTTCTCTTTCTGTTTTTATCATTCTTAGATTTGGTCTTTTCATGGTGCTCCAGATTTCTTGGATGTTTCACACCTTTTTTTTTTTTAGATTTAATACTTTCTTTAACTGATACATTCATTTCTGTTATTGTGTCTTCAGTGTCTGAGGTTTTTCTCTCCCATGTCTTGTATTCTGTTAGTGAGGCTTGTCTCTGAGGTTCCTTTTGATTTTCTAAACTTTTAATTTCCAGATTTCCCTGAGTTGGAGCTTTCTTTATTGATTTTATTTCCACTTTCAGGTCTTGTAATTTTTCATTCATTTACTTTCATGATTTGTTTCTATTTTCATAGGTTTCTTTAAGTGATTTATTAATTTCCTCTCTAAACACCTCTATTTATTCACAAAAGCTATTTTAAGATCTCCACTGTGTGCTTCAGGTAAGTTGCAATATTCAGTGTGAACGGTGGAACCACTGCTGAGCCCAAATAGGATCATATTGTCTTGCCAGCTATTGATCATAGTTTTATGCTGGCATCTAGGCATCTGAACTTGAGATGATTGTAATTCTAGGTGCTCATATCTAGTGTTGCATTTGTTTGGTTGGTCTTTTCTTGCTTGTTTTCTGTTGCCCTCTCTGGTTCTTTTTTTTTTTTTTTCCTTTGGTTTTTCGAGACAGGGTTTCTCTGTGCCTTTCTTTGCGCCTTTCCAGGAACTCACTTTGTAGACCAGGCTGGCCTCGAACTCACAGAGATCCACCTGCCACTGCCTCCCGAGTGCTGGGATTAAAGGCGTGTGCCACCACCGCCGGCTGCCCTCTCTGGTTCTTTGGAGTGTGTAGTGGCTATGTATTGTCCAGTAGGGAATTTTTCTAGGATCCTGCTAGGAATGAGCACTGAGTGTTCTAGGTAAAATGTATTTCTGGGTATTGGAAGCTGACACTTAGGAATGGTAATAGGTTGGGAAGAGGGGTGAGGTCTACAGGAAGAAGAAAAGCAGAATATTCTACCAGGATTTACTTAGTCCCTTATGGTAATGTGTCAGAGACTGAGGAGAGTACACATCAGGTAGTCTGCTACAGACCTGGGAATGAGCATGGGGGACTGGATTTGGAGGAAAGGTGTGGGAGGAAAAATCTAAACTGCTGCTACCTGCTTCATTGGTCTGCTTGTTTCTCAGGCATGTTTGGCTGGTGGAATGATTTCTGGAATTGGGTCCTTGGATAGCAGAATTAGTGGGAGCAATTTTGGAGGAGTAGTTCTGCAATGGTCTGCTAGAGACCTGGGCAGAGAGGAGGTGGTGGCCACAGCAGGTGGTCTGCTACAGAGTTGGGGGGTGAGGATTAGGGATTAGATTAAGAGGAGATGACTCAGAGATTAAGATCTATAGTTAGGCCACCTGCTTCCTTGTCTACAAGGTCCTGGAGAATGGCTGCTGATGTTGGGGTTTCGATAATATGATATGTGGGGAGGGGGGAGATGAAGGTTGAAGGAGAAGGTTTATGTGATCTATTGGAGATGGGGGCAGAAAAGAAGGGGGCCTGGAGCAGGTGCTCTGCTACAGAATTGGGGATGATCCTGGGGTTTGGATTTGGAGGAGAGGAGAATGAAGTGAAGATCTGCAGTCAGCTACCTGCTTTCCTAACTGGAGTGGCCTGCAGGATCCCAGGGAATATCTGCTGGAGTTGGCGACTGCAATAGAATGATGAAATGGGGGAAGGACGTTTTGAGGGAAACATCTTTGTGATCCACTGGAGTCAGCAGCTGGAAGGAAGGGAGGCTCAAATAGGAGATCTACTGCAGAGCAGAGTAAGAGACTGGGGGATTGTATTTGGAGGAGAGGAGAAAAAGGTGAAGATCTGCAGTTAGCCTATCTTCTTCCCTGGCATAGTGTGGATTGCAGGTGCTCAGGGATTGTGAACCATTTCTATAATAACAGAGCTGTATTCCCAATACTTCTTTTTCAAAGGTAAAAAGGAATTGTTTGCAAATGGAGGGAATTAAAGTCAGCCAGAAGCAGAGCTGAAAAGAGACTATGGCAGGACATTCCACTGAGAAGTCAAGAAAGCACAGACTATTCTTCTGAGCACACTCTTGCTACTCAGTCTTGGTATTTGGTCCTAGTTTTCATCCATCTTTCATGGAAGACAAATCTTAGGCTAAGGAGAGAGAGAGAGAGAGAGAGAGAGAGAGAGAGAGAGAGAGAGAGAGAGAGAGAATATGATTTTATATGTTTATTACACCTTTTATGCTCAACCCTAAAAATAAGATTATAATTACAAATAATATTTTTATTGGTTGGTATGATGCATCCTTCAAAAAGTGGTTAATGAGTTATGGGCCAAGCTTTAACCTGGTTATCTAATGATTAAGAGGTAGTTGAATCATGAGGATTCCAATCAATGCATAAATCTACTGATAGATTAATAATTTATTGGCATTATTAGGAAGTGATGGAAACTTTCAGGTGAGGCCTGGATGGAGAAACTATGTCACTGAAGATATTTGACTGGAGGCTCTATATTATCTTATGTGCCTTCCTTGGTTTCTCTCACTGCCTCTTATCTGTCACATCATTAACTAATTTGACTCTAGTCAATTGTGTACTGAAACTTTTAAAACCATATGCCAAAAACCATCCATTTTTAATTCTTCTTGCTTCCTCAGATGTCATGGAAACCAATGTATAATTAATACACATTAGATTACTCAGTAGAATTTTAAAATATTACTTGGGTTAGTTTTGTCAGTATTTACATTTAGTTGCAGCTTACATATATATACCACTAGGTATGGCTAGTGTTACTTGAATATCTTTAGGACAGATTATTATATATATATATATATATATATATATATATATATATATATATTCTGGAATAAAATATATGCATTACATTAACACCATACAGTTGAAGATGAAAATAACTTCTCTAAAAATTTCTACTTTGTAAAACCATGGCTCATAAGAAAATGATAAATAGAAACAGGTCCTGAGAAGATGGTTTTATATCTCTGCTTTTGAGTTTCAGAGCCCGTTCCCTGGATTTTTAGAAATCACTTGGAGAGAAAGCATTTTTGAGGCTTAGACCTCTTGTAAAGAGCCATCAGTTGTCTACTAATGAGAATCACCAGTTTTGAGAGCACCACAAGAGCTTCCAGGGAAAGCATATGGACATCAGGAGATTGAGTTGCCTTTTGATCATGATCAAATCATCTGCATGTGTCCCTAGAGAGGTAATATTGGACCAGAACTTCATTTTCAAAGAGAATTGATGGAGCATTGAAGCCAAAAGTGTGTGGGACCAACTAGACAACCCAATCAGCTTATCTCTGCATGAACTATGACAGACAACAAATGTAACTCCCAAAAATCATCAAAGCAATTGCCTGTGGATTCTGCCAGTAGAAGAGAATGCTGCCAGTTTTTTTTTTTCTTTTCGTTCTTGGCTTCACTGGCATCTCAAACTTTTTTAAGCATAAGCTAAAACAGAAGTATAAGGAATAAAGAGTTCATTAATCTTATTAAATATCTATCACCTTTTATGTACTTGGCTCTCAATGTGCCCATCAGAAACTTCTCTATGTTACTTAGCACATTCAATTTCAACTAATTTTTTAAAATATGTGTTCCTTTAGCAACAGGATGAAGATAGTGGTTAGAGAAAAGAGATATTTTAGATTCTTCAAGAGACATTAACTTTTTTAAATTGTATTTTTACTCTATGAAATGATAGCTTTCATTACATTTACATACAGGATATCATGTACTTTACTCATATCCATCCCGCACTGCCTCATTTATCACTCAGTCCTCTTCTTACTGGACCCATTCCTCTTCATAAATATATAATAATTTATAAATAAATAAATAGCACTGTTCTGTTTCCATAACATTCTCTCTCTCTCTCTCTCTCTCTCTCTCTCTCTCTCTCTCTCTCTCTCTCATACACACACACAAACAAACACACACAAACACACACACACACACAGATTCAGTATGCGAAAAAATATGTAGCATTTCTCTTCCCAAGTCTGGCTTATTTTATTTAACATCTATAACTGCAACAATTTTCTTGAAAATGGCATAAATTTGTTCTCTTTTATGACTAAGCAAAATTCTATTGTGTGTACATGCCACATTCCCCAGATCATTTCACCTAATGATGGATATAAAAGATCATTCTTTCCTTACTGTATCTATTTCAAGAAAAATTCTCACTACTCTATTTAGAAAGAAAAAATTTCTGGAATTGACACAGTTGGAAAGATCAAAGAAACTCAGAAGTATGTTAACCAAAACATGACAGAAGCTCTGTGATGGCTTTCTCCATTTTAGACAGCTTTCAGAAGCCTGTTCCTGCACAAATTATGGAAAGGTGAACTCCTTGGGTTATGAAATTGTTCATGTCCTCCCTAAAAATTTGTGCCTTTCTAAAACTGTTGTCTGATATATCATAGACTAACCTACTGTTTCTGTCCCCTCTCTACTGTTAGGTGACAACTCTGGATAGATTCTCAATATTCCATTAGTTCTAGAACAAATCTCCAGTGTATGTGATCATATCATGGGTAAATTTTGGGCATCATCACTCAACATATTAGAGAGTTAGGGAGAGTTCAAGTGTAAGGCATGTTCAAATGACAGAATATAATTAATATTGTAGAAATCTCAGGTGCCCTCTCTTTTTTATTTCTTAAGAATTTTTTATTCATTTTACATACCAACCACAGCTCCCACTTTCATTCCTTCTCCTGCTGACCCCCCTTCCACCTCAACTCACCCCCTCCCCCCCTCTCCACCACCCCCCCCCCCCCCCCGCCCCCACCCCCCGCATCAAGGCTGTGCAAGGTGTCCTACCACAGGTAGTGGGCTGCAAAAAACCAGCTCATGCACCAGATCCTGCTCCCACTGCCAGCGGCCCCTTAAACAGACCAAGCTACACAAATGTCTCACTTACTTAGAGAGTCTATTCCAGTCCCATGTAGGTTCTACAGCTACAGGGTTCGTGAGTACCCACTAGCTTAGTTAGCTTCATATCATCTGCCAATTGTGAAAGTTTGACTTCTTCCTTTCCAATTTGTAGATACCCTCTCCTAATGTTGACTCTGTGATTAAGTTGTCTCGTCTTAGAAAAGTGTTAAAGAGCATAGTCTATACCCTATGTTCACTGGCATATACACCATGCAATGTTCACACTATTTATTGAATCTCTCTCCATTAAATCTGGCTTTTTGTCACATATCTATGACACTCTGAACTTACCATAAGCTCACCTCATCCTCATCTTAATATCATCCCAAAGCACCTATGCTCACTCTAAGCCTACTATGACTTCACTAATTCAAACCTAACTGTGCTTTTTCTAATCTTCCTTTTATCTCACATCAAAAAATCTTTTTGCAAGTTTTTTTTTTATTAATCCCATTTGGTAAACATTATAACATCCTTAAGCTTATGTAAACAGTGCCATTTTATGTGAATGCAGGCATATATTTGATCTTCTTTTGTAAGCCCATTGATCTGCCAAGGGAGAGCGAATTCAATACTTGAGATGTAGGTGGATCAGCATGGAAGGCCAAAGAAATATCACTGCGATTGAGTAAATATGTTTATGAATATAACCTAAATTTGCATTACCTATCTAAGAAGTATGGTGACATGTCCATATTGAACTTTAAATCAATTAAGTAATGAAACTCTTTTCATAGTAATAACTTAAAATCTCTCTAGCCAATGAATATGTGATATTAAATAATGACATGTATATCACAATGAATATGTGATATTAAATAAATGGTATTAAATAATGACAATGTAAACAGTTCAGGATACTGTAATAATCAAATACACATTTTACCTAAAGAAAGGATGGGCAATTTGGACATATGTATAATTTCAATATTCACCTATTCAATCTACTGTTATCTAACACCCTTCATTTAGCCAATGATTAGTATTTTATTTCTTAGTTTAAGATAAAGACTTTTATTAAATCATTTTCAGGTGAGCATATTAATTTGTCAGACATAGCTAAGAGAGGAAGGCCTTGGCAGACAATGAGGGAGGAGCATAAAAATAATGCTAAATATATAGAGTAAAATTAGCAAGAAATTTACTGAATATTAAAGCTGGGGGCATTAAGAAGCCCTAAGTTTCACCAGACTGCATTACCCATTATATTCATTACAGTTACTTCTATTGATGAATCAGGAAACCTCCAGCCAATGTGTCTACCTTCCTAGGAAAATGGACAAAAAATAATTTCTGCAATCTTGAAAAATAATATTTCCTCAGTATGGAAAACTTCCATTGCTAAGGGAAGGAGAGGAAATGTGCTCATCCTTCACTATGTTAGGCTTCATGGTTTTGTAGGGGAAGAAAAACTTGGGACAAGTAAATTGTATTCATTAGTTTTTCAAAGATCTTGACTCATTTGGGTTAGCTTTCTTTTTCCTAAATTTATGCTATAGCAAAGACTCAAAGGGGAATGAGCAAAAGTAGAGTAGTTTCAAGGGATTTTACTTAGTGCCTAAGGGTTCATCAACAGTCAAAATTAAAATTCAGAATTATTCAGGACTTACTATTGATTTATACTCTAAATTTGTCAGGCAACCAAACTTAACAGTAGCAAGTTGGATTATATTGTACTGATTTATATAAAAAAAAACAGTTTCCTATCCTAGTTCTCCTGGATTGTGACATTTTAGAACCATGGTTACTATTGTGTACTTCATTCTACCTATTGAATTCTTCAGATTAATACTAGGTTTCAAGAATTAGGTTTTACCACCAACAATAATAAATATAGGGAGCCCTGCTTGTTTTGGTATGGATCATTTTTGTCGCTTGGAGGTCTGCTCCTATTTAGGGGAGGAAGGAGGTAGAAGAGAGCTGGGAGGAGTGGAGGGAGGGGAAACAGTGGTTGGGATGTATTGTGTGAAAGAAGAATCTGTTTTCAGTAAAAAATAAAATAAACAAAATAATCACAGACAGGATATTGTTTCACCATCACAAAAAAATTGCGGGAAACCATCCTAATTTGTTCAGATGCTTTATTTTTCATTGAGAATGAATTTATATGTGCAGCATCTACCAAGGGTCATTGCACCTGCAGTGGTAGAAGACAAAAGGTGAGAAGATCAATCTCTATGTACTATTTCTAGAGCACTGCTCTAGCAGCTGAGAAGTATCAACTTTTACTCCGAAATGAGCTATGTATATGTCAAGTCTGATGTGAGATGTCATGTAGAGAGAAGCTGACCCCATGACATGACATGATGCCAGGACCATCACTCAGTGATACATTAATGATAACATGAATGCCTTTTGCATTTGTGACCCAGACAGAAAAAGATCAGAGTCAAATGTTGCTTTGACATCTCTGCAATAAATAAACAGAAGAGGTTTAGGGTGACATAAGAATAAAGAACATCATCAAAACTTGGCACACAGGATATCATCACATGTGAATTAGCAGAAAGGGCAGTTAGAGTCTGAAGCTCCAAAGAGTGGCTTGGGGGCGGGGGGAGAATACACATATGGGACTTTAATCTACTTCCCACTGCATAGTATTGGAAGCAAAAGTTTCTGCAGAAGCAGAATATTTGTTGAGTCTTTGAGTTTTATCCCAGAGTCATCCTAGTCTATGGGTTCTTAGGGCATATACGGTACCTTAAATTAAAAAAAAATCTCTTCTAGAGTTGCCATCCTTGCATATCGATTTCAGTTAACAGAAAGTGTTAGTTATTGCTGTTTACTCTTCTGGCCCAACTTATTGAAGGAGAGCCCTGAATTTGCTAAATGGAATACCATACTTGTTGCCTCAGTGCCTCAGCCCTCTTTTTTCAAGCCAAGAAATAACTATGGGAATCAGGGTTACAGGTCCCCCCACTACAGTTAAATGATAAAGAGTTTTGTTTCTTGAGAAGTACTGCGTTGACTCAATTTTCCCAGCATGATATATTTCCAAGAACTGTAAGAACAGCCAATACAAAGAATTAGACAAGAAGTGGTAATATTTTTGTTGTTATTGTTGTTTGCCAAGTCGTACTGATGTGCTAGCATAACCAATCCAGTTAAACCACAGCAGTTTGTTTCCACTGAAAATGGTCGCTTATACCATATCATTACTACTGTTTACTCTCTGGTCCTTTGAGGTTTCTGGACCACTTCTGCTTGATTTTTGCACTTTGACTGCTTAAGGATTTGAAAGTACATTTCTCTTCTTTGGAATATGTTCTCATAGGATTCTGTCAATCCATCACATCTGTTGACACTTTCCCAAGTTGAATTCTTACCTAGAATTCTTTAGATACAAACAATTGGTTTATTGTGATTTTCCACACCTTCAAGGAAGTGGATGAAAACTTTACCATAGTCTTTATTGTACAAAAATAACTCCAGGTGTCTATTTTTTGTGTCCTCCACATCATAAAATTAAAAACTCCATCTATGACGTACAAACGGATAACATTCTAGGATCAACCATCTTGGGATTAGACATTTTACAACATTGTTCTCTAGTTGAGTGGGCCTGTTTCAAATTGCTTGTGAGCTATCTTGAATTTGATGGGTAAGAGACATGATTGATTATATCCCAGATGGCCTTGAGAGATTCTGCCACATGAATTAACATAAAAGAAATCTTTCTCCTTACTTTTTAGTTTAAATATATTCTTGTGGCAGAAGAGGAAAAATAGATCTAATTGATCTCTTCATATGACTGACATTTTGGAAAAGTACTTAAACCTTTTATCTATCAGTGACTGAGATTCTGAACAAGTAAACATTCAAAGTATTATTGGCTTTTTTGTTGTTGTTTTTTCTGTATTAAAAATACTCACTGTAGATAAACAACTAAAGTTTTCAAATTCTTTGAAGTAAAATGAATTTCTTCTTCTTTTCTTCTCACATCACAAATTTTAAGGAAGTCAGTTACTCCATAGGAATCAAAGACAGTCTGATCAGCACAGTTGGTTAGTGACTCTAAAACAGAAAACAAATGAAAAATGATAGTGAATATGAAAATAGAGGTTTCCTGTTGAATTGGGAAAGAGTTCCTTGTATTTTAAGGATTATTGATGTCCCAAACTACTGCAGGGCTAGTCCATCACAGCCTCCCTTGATCATTCTCCTCACACAAATTTCAATTTTATTTTAAAAGTTATATACGCACAGTAAGCCCATGTAAAGCCCAATAATGTACATGGCTTTAAAGGAAAATGACAAGCTTCCATTTTTTTCTTTCCCAGTTACATTGGAAATAAATTGCATCGACTGATTCACTGAACTTTTGATTTCCGTTGGAGTGTTGGCCCTGACCAAAACAAGTGGAGTATATCTTCCATTAACTACCACAGTAGTTTGTAGGAAACAAATTGAAATTCAGTTCTTAAAAAAAAAAGTCTTTATGTTTCATCAGCCAAAAAAGTAAGTTGAGGGAACTTATGGGACGATTATTCTAGGAAAAAGAGAACTATGTTGCTGTATTATCAATAAGCAAACCACAGAGTTGGGTAAAAGTGTTACTATATTGTTAGGCATTGACATATGCTAGACTCTGCCAGGCACTTAACATATAATTACTCATTTTCTCAGTGAAATGTATATAAGTGTGTGTGTATGTGTGTTGTATGCATATTTTATATGAATATAATATGTAAGACATATAATATAAGGTATGTTTATATTCATATCAAAATAAAGCATTTAACAATAGCACAAATTATTCAGAGGGCAAGAGAACTGGTTGGGATTTGTTTGTAGAGCCATTTCTTTACACTAAAATATTTTTCCTTCAGTGAAGTAAAATGCTAAAATTATCCAAGTAGACATTTGATCTGAGCATTAATCTATGCCTTATTGATAGCTGAGCAAAACAAAGAGCTATTAGCACACATCATCTTCCTGCCTCCTTTATAACATATACTCATTCTATAAAGGCCCAAATTATTTGTTTCAAAAAACCCTTAACCATCAAGAAGTTATCTGTGTATGTAAGTGATTCTGTCTACCCTCTTTATGAAAGCTTATTTTACCATAACTTGTAGCATGAGACAATAAAAACTGTGGAAACCACAATTCTATGGCACTTTACCTTGTGATTTAGCAAACAAAGAAAACGGAGCAGCCAGCAAAGCAGTGGAGCTGCAGCAGTGAGTGACCTTCAGCCTAAAGGGAGGCCAGGAACAGTCACAATATAAAATGATTTATGTTTTAGGAGCCCATTGCTTGTTACCTCGGTAGCCAAAGGCCTAAAGAATGCAAGCAAGCACAGCAGCAAGGAGACTACTGCAGATGCCAGATGAGGGATCGTGGTGTGTTCTACTGCAGAAGTCCAGATGAGGAGCAGTGATGCTATCTTTGCAAAAGTGTTCAGTAGGTGGTTTAGGGATAAAGATAGTGATGGTGTTGACAGCTCTTGCTAAAGTGTTGGCCATCAGGTAAGTGAGCTAGATGAAGCAGAGACAGATTTCAGGTTTGCCACTTACAGGTGGGATGTGTCAGATGCAGGCAGCAGATGATGCTCTTCACTTGCCCACAGCACCTCCATCTGTGCCCCTTCTCTCCCACTGCTTGCCCAAAGCTACTCAGCTGTTTTTTTACTTAACTATTAATCATTCTCCAACTTCTAAGCCTCAAAATGGATTAGCCAACAGAAAATATTCAGTTATGTCATCTCTATCACATTAGGATTTTGAAAAGAACTGTTGTCACTTATGTAAATAGTAATTTCTGTTTTATATTTTGCAGCAAAATTAGGTTATATACTGGCTCTTCTTTTTGTCTCCATGATATCATCAGCAAGTCAATATTATTTTGGTTTAGAAAAATACTGTATGTTTTCATTCTTTTAACTAATTATTAATTAAATTTTATTAATTTAATTTATTTATTTTACATCCTGACTGCAGTTTCCCCTCCCTCCTTTACTCCCATTCCCTCCCTCCTCACCTCTGCCCCCTCAATACACTTTTCCTCTCTTTCTGTTCAGAAAGGAGCATGCTTCCCATGGGTATCAACAAAGTGTGGCATATCAAGTTGGAATAAGACTAAGTACCTCCCCTTGTATTAAGGCTGGGCAATGCAATCCAGTACAAGGAAGAGGTTCCCAAGAGCCAGCAAATGCATTAAGGAGAGCCCTTGTTCCCATTGTTGGGAGTCTTACAAGTAGACCAAGCTACACAACTGTCTCATTTATGTGTGGGCCTAGGTTGGTCCCAGGCAGACTCCTTGGTCATTGGTTCAGATTCTGTTTTTTTGGTTTTGTTTTTTAAATTTTATTTATTTATTTATTTATTTTTAATGAAGTCTTTAACCCTACAATTCTTCCTCCATCTCTTCAGCAGGATTTCCTGAGCTTGGCCTAGTGGGTTTTTTTTTTGTTGTTGTTTTTTTTTTTGTTTGTTTGTTTGTTTTTTGGTAGTTGTTGACAATTTTATTTTATTATTATTTTTTTATTTTACAATACCATTCAGTTCTACATATCAGCCATGATTCCCTTGTTCTCCCCCCTCCCGCCCCCCTCCCCTTTCTCCCAGCCCACTCCCCATGCCCACCTCCTCCAGGGCAAAGCCTCCCCCGAGGACTGAGATCAACCTGGTAGACTCAGTCCAGGCAGGGCCAGTCCCCTCCTACAGGGCCGAGCCAAGCGACCCTGCATAAGCCCCAGGTTTCAGAATGTTTTATTGTGGGTCTCTGCTTCTGTTTCAGTCAGTTCCGGGATGACTGCTCTCTGATGACATTTGGGATAGCCACTAATCTGATCACAGGAAATGGCCAGTTCATTCTACGTATTTACTATTGCTAAGAGTTTTATCTGGGGGTCATCTGTGTAGATTCTTAGGAGCTTCCCTTGCATCAGCTTTCTGCCTGATCCCAAAATGCACCTACTTCCAGTTCTCTCTTTCAGCACTCTGCCTCTCCACCCTTCAATCACATAGCTCAAGTTCCCATCCCTACCGTTCCCCAGTCTACCAAGGAGACTGCTTTTATTTCCCCTTCCCAAGGAGATCCATGTGTCCTCCCTTAGATCCTCTTTGCTACCTAGCCTCACTGATTTTTGGATTGTAGCATGGTTATTCTCTACTTTACCACTAATATTCACTTATGAGTAAGTACATACTGTCTTTGTCTTTCTGGGTCTAGGTTACCTCACTCAGGATGTTTTTTTTTTTTTTTATTCTAGTTCCATTCATTTGCCCTCAAATTTCTTAATTTCATTGTGTTTAACAGCTGAGTAATACTCCATTGTATAAATTTACCACATTTTCTTTATCCATTCTTCTGTTGAGGTTGTTTCCAGATTCTGATTATTACAAATAAAGCTTATGTGAATATACTTGGACAAGTGTCCTTGTGGTATGATTGAGCATCCTTTGGGTATATACTCAAGAGTGGTATAGCTTGGTCTTGAAGTAGACTCATTACCAGTTCTCTGAGAAATTGTCATTTTGATTTCCAAGTTGGCTGTATACATTTGCATTCCCACAATCATGAAGGAATGTTCTACTTGCTCTATATCCTCTCCTGCATAAGCAGTCACTTGTAGCCGAAAGTTTTTCTGCATCCTGCCCAGTCTGTAGCCGCTCAGACCCAAATAAACACATACAGGCTTATATTATTTATAACTGTATGGCCATGACTCAAGCTTTTTGCTAGCTAGCTCTTATATCTTAAAATAGCCCATAACTATTAATATGTGTATTGCCACGTTTCATGGCTTTACCTGCGTCCCATGTTGCTCCTTGGGCAACTCACTGGCATCTCTCCCTGCCTTCTTCCTGTCTCTCTCTTTGAATTTCCCTCCTGCCTCTATGCTGCCTTGCCATAGGCCAAATGGCTATATTTATCAACCAATCAGAGCAACACATATTCACAGCTTACAGAAAGACATTCCTCCATCACTTCTCCTTTTCTATCTAAACAAAAGGAAGGTTTAAATTACATATAACAAAACAGTTATCAAGCAAGAATTATAGTTACAACATCTAGTCTATTTGTATTTTGTAAAATTAAAGAAACAATTTTCTATCAATCCTATATTTGTGAGTCTAAGGTTTCATATCTAATTCTTTTATCATAACTGAGGAAAATTATAATTATAACCATCTAGTCTTCAACTATATCAGAGACCCCAGAAGGATATAAGATTACCTAAGTAAACAGGAAATACATTGAAAGCAACTTCCAAAATTCTGGAAATGACAGACAGTTGCTTGCCTGGACAGTTACCCAAAGTTCCTCTGTAATGTTGGGGCATCCATCTTTATCCCATAGACCTAGTCTCTCAATCATTTTTTTTTCTCTGTGTCCTTTAGAATGTCTGGCAGTCTCCTCTGTGAAGAGGAACCTGAAGGACCACCTCGTCTTGCAAAATTCAGTGGGTTTCTATGGGTCCTGCATATCCAGTCAATACAACATTTTGTCAAACATTCCAGGCAAGAACAGTTTCTTGCCTAAATGGTTATTTTTGTCAAATAGAAGATAAACTCCGTACAGCATGTCTTTGACACCCATCTTTCTCTTTGAAATAAGTCAGTGCTGCCAGAAGTAGACATGTCTCACAGTCCAGAAAGTCTAAGTTTTTAAAACATTTTAAATGCCATATTCTGTAGGTCTTTGAAGTGTTTGACGATTACATACTTAACTGTGTATACCTAGAAAACTTAACATGACTGTAAGTTTGACTATCATAGAGAACTAATTATTAATCTGTATTTCTTAATTATCTATTATAATTTAAATGAGTTACATAAACATAATACTTTAAACAAGAGTAGAAATATACATACAGTATAACAAAATTAACTTTAAATTTGTATCAATAAACCAAAATCCATAGCAATTTAAAATATTTTAAGCAAGTTATTACTCTTTAAAAGCAGATTCAATAATCTACCCTTTTATTCTATCATATATATATCCTATATATCTATATCATATCCTTCTTTCTTCTTTTAGAAAGAGATTGACTATGACCAATAACAATTTGTAACTAACAAACTAAATAAAGACAAATATCCATAATCCGTTTTTTGGGAATGTGGGCTCGGTGTTCTGGGCTACTTCCTGCTGATGGGGGTGCTGATAGTCTTATGGGGATCCTGAGAAAATATGAAATAATGGTCAAGTCCTGAGAAGACTGTTTATAACCTTTGTTGATAGGTACCATCTGCTAAGGTTCAGGAGGTCTGGCTTAATCAAATCTGATTCATCTTAACCTGGAACAAATTTATAGCCTCTTGCTTCCTGTGGAAACAAAAGCAGAGCCTCCTTTCCAAACAACATATCCTTAGATCCAAATTTTGAAGTCAAGATACCTTTAAATATATATATATATATAGGTTTAACTGAGCAACCTTTACAATCAAATGTCTTTCTGTAGATAAAAATCCCAAAGACAATAAAATCCAGACTCTGTGTGTGATTTCCATACTTACATGGCTTAACTTTTGTATTATTCTTATTGTCTCTTTAAAGACTTTACTTTTTAACACTATTTTTTATATAACTGTCTATATTCATTTTTCTCTCTTCTAAGCCTACATACATTTTTACGTACATCATAAACCATTTAAAGTCTTATTCCATCTGAATCTGCCTTATTGTGACCCTATTGCTTTAAGCTGCAGTGGCTATTACTGAAATGGCAGCTTTGGCTACTGGCTTTGCCAACCTCAGCTTTTCAACATGGCAGAATTACATTTACTGCCAGCTCTAGGGGAACCATGCTCATCGCTGACTTTTGGAAGCAGTGAGTCTATACTTCCATCCAGCATCATGTAGCCCCAAAACTTTTTCTTTCTTTCCTTTTTTTTTTCTGTACTAGCAAAGGCTAAATCCACCACATACCATACTATTCAGGTTGAAGATGCCTCTGTGTACTGAGGTGGGAATCCACAACCTTGCCACTTAGCTCATGGTGGCTGGTGGCCAGTTCCATCTCACAGGCCGCTATCAGGAGATGAGTTTGTGCTGCTGCTGGCATGAGACTGTGAGACTAAGGAAGCCCAGTGTGGCTCCATTTCTGTGCATTTAGAATCTTTAAACTTTCTTAGGTCTATATGGCTTAATGCCTGATGGTGAGCAACAATTGTATTTGGAAGTTTTTCTGTGTCGCACCTGGTCTGCAACTGCTCAGACCCAAATAAACACATACAGGCTTATATTATTTATAACTGTGTGGCCATGGCTCAAGCTTTTTGCTATCTAGCTTTTTTATCTTAAATTAGCCCATAACTATTAATCTATGTACTGCTACATGTTCCGTGGCTTTATCTGCATCCCATTACATGTTGCTCCTTGGCAGCTCAATGGCATCTCTCCCCATTTTCTTCCTGTCTCTCTCTTTGAATGCCCCTCCTGCCTCTAGGCTGCCTTGCCATAGGGCAAACTGCTTTATTTATCAACCATTCAGAGCAACACATAGTCACAGCTTACAGAAAGACATTCCCCCATTACAATGTGAAGAGAAACCTCAGGTGACTGTCCAGGCAGCTGGCTGTTTCTGTGAAAACTCATTTATTAGAAGTCGTTTGTTTGCACTTCCTGTTTTACTAGGTAATATTATTTCCTTCTCGGGTCTCTGAGGGAGTTGAAGATTAGATAGCTATAATTACAGTTTTCCTTGTTAAGAAATTCAGAAAAGAAACTCACTAAGAGGTGTTAAGTGTATAAATTTGAAAGGCAAAGTTTTCTGTTGGTAATAAAAGTTAGGATAGAAAGTGAATTAGGTACATTTTGGACTCACCAAAATAAGATAGATAATGGAATATTTTCTCTGAATTTGTCAAATACAAATGGACTAGACATTGTTGATGTATTTATTGCTTGTATATATTGTATATAGCTATTGTACTTATTGTATATTGTTTTTCTAATATTAGTCATAACTTTAAAAATTTTAAATTTTTATTAGACAAAAAATGGGAAATGTATTTTATTTATGCCGATATGTGGCGATATTTTATTTATGTCTTAATAAATAAAGTTTGCCTGGAGATCAGAAGAAATAGCAAGCCATTTTAAGAAGTTAGGCAGCAGTAGCATACCACGTTAATCCTATCACTTAGCAGGCAGGATCTCTGTGTGTTCAAGGTCATACTAGAGAACAGAGCCAAGCTTGGTGACACATGCCTTTAATCCCAGTACCAATCATAGAGACCTGGAGGTCTGTACAGACAGACAGAAAGTGGCAGAGCTGTGTAGGACGAGGAAGTGAGGTAGCTGGTCTAAGATAGCCAGTGAGAGGGCAGAACAGCAAGGCAATAAAGGTGTGGGTAGACAGAAAGTCACATGCATTTGGAAGCTGCAGAGTTTGTGAGGTAAGTTTGGCTGCTAGCTTTCTCTGATCTCTCTAAGGCTTTCACCCCTATATTTGGTTCCATGCTTTTTATTTAATAAGTCCATTTTAGAAATTCATCTACAACTTGTGTTTTTGATCTTAGCCATTCTGATTGGTGTAAGATGTAATCTCAAAACCATTTTTATTTGCAATTCCTTGATGGCTAAGGATGTTGACCATTTTTTTTTTAAAACATTTCTCTGCCATTTGAGATTCTTCTGTTGAGAATTATTTGTTTAGGTCTGCAAGCCATTCTTTTAAATGGATTTTTTTATGTCTAATTTCTTGAGTTATATATATATTTGGAGATCAAGCCTCTGTCAGATGTGGGGTTGGTGGAGACCTTTGCCTTACAATAGCTTTTCAGTTTCATGAGGTCTCATCATTACTTGTTGATCTTAGTGTCTATGTTATTGGTGTTTTATTCAGAAATTTGTCTCCTGTACCAATGCATTCAAGACTAGTTCCCACTTTCTCTTCTATCAGTTTCAGTTGCATCTGGTTTTATGTTGAGGTCTTTGATCCACTTGGACTTGAATTTTGTTCAGGGTGATAGATATGAATCTATTTGCATTCTTCTATGAGCTGACTTCTAGTGAGACCAGAACCATTTCCTGAAGATGCTTTCTTTTTTCCATAATATAAGTTTGGCTTCCTTATGGAAAAGTAGGTGTGCATAGTGTGTGGATTTATACTTGGGTGTTCAATTTGATTCCATTGATCCACATTTTTTTACGCCAATACAATGCTGTTTTTGTTACTATAGCTCTGCAATAGAACTTTAGGATCAGGGATGATAATACTTCCGTCAGTTCTTTGATTTTTACAGAATTGTTTTAGCTATCCTGGCCATTTTGTTTTTCCATAGGAAGTTGGGTATTGTTCGTTCAAGGTGTGTAAAGAACTGTGTTGGAATTTTGATGGGGATTGCTTTCAATATTAATACTGCTTTTGTTAAGATGGCCATTTTTTACTACCTTAGTCCCACTGATCCATGAGCATGGGAGATCTTTCCATCTTCTGATAGCTTCTCTAATTTCTTTCTTCAAAGACTTGAAGTTCTTATCATACAGGTATTTCACTTGCTTGATTAGAATTACCCCAAGATATTTTATATTGTAAATGGCTAAGGGTGAAGGATGTTGTTTTCCTGGTTTCTTTCTCGGACTTTTTATTGTTTATATATATAAGAGGGCTAACTGTTTTGAGTTATTCTTGTATCCAGGCACTTTACTAAAAGTGTTTATCAGCTGTAGGAATTCTCTGGTAAAATTTTGGGGTTTGCTCACATATAGCATCAATTCATCTGCAATTAGCAGTTTTTAGTTTCTTCTTTTGCAATTAAGACCTCATTTGGTGTCTTATTGTGCTAGCAAGAATTTTGAGTACTATATTGGATAGATATGGAGAGAGTGGACAACTTCATCTTGTTCCTGACTTTAGTGGAATTGTTTTGACTTTCTTCTCAATTGAATTTGATGTTGTCTATTGGCTTGCTGTATATTGCTTTTATTATATTTAGGTATGTTCCTTGGATGCATGATCTCTCCAAGTCTTTATTTTATTTCATAATCTATCTATCTATCTATCTATCTATCTATCTATCTATCTATCTATCTATCTATCTATTTTACATTCCAGCTGAAATTTCCCCTCCCTTCTCTCTTCCCAGTCCCTTCCCCCATCCTGCTTTTTACCACCCCACAATCTACTCTTCTTCCATTTCAGATTAGGGAAGGGTAGGTCTCTTATGACTGTAACAAAACATGGCATATTAAGTTGTAGTAAGACTAAGCACCTCCTAAGGTATCAATGTCCAAGCCTTTTATCATGAAGGGGTGTTGGGTTTTTCAAAGGTTTTTTTCAGCATCTAATGTGTATTTTTTCTTTCACTGTGTTCATATGGTGGATTACATTGACAGGTTTTCATATATTGAACTATCCCTGCATCTCTGGGCTGAAGCCCACTTGATCATAGTCGATGATCTTTTTGATGTGTTCTTGGATTCATTTTGCAGGTATTTTATTGAGTATTTTTGCATCAGTATTCATGAGGGAAATTGGTCTCTATTTCTCTTTCTTCATTGAGTCTTTGTGGTGTTTGAGTGTCAGGTTAACTGTGGCTTCATATAAAAAAATTGCCAGTGTTCTTTCTGTTTCTATTTTGTGGAATAATTTGAGGAGTACTTGTATTTGCTCTCCAGTGAAAGTCTGGTAGAATTTTGTGCTGAAACCATCAGACCCTGTGCTTTTTTTTTTATTATTTGATTGGGAGACTTTTAATCCATTCTTCCATTTCTTTAAGGGTTATAGGTCTATTTAAATTATCTGGTGTTGGACTGTATGTTTTCATTTCTTAAAGTACAGTAGTTTACCTCTAGGTCAAGAGGCCCAAAACAGAATATCTTTGTCAGAGACTATTAGGCTAGCTTCATTTTCTACATGATTAGCATGATAGAATTGAAATTTAATCTCCCTCATATAGGTGCTTTTCCATTGAGGTGACAAATTATGTAACATAGACACCTGAAATGTAATAGATTCACTGCAACAGAACAGGAAACAGGAGTGAATGCAGACACTTAGCTGGCTTTCTCCTGTCTCCTTTCTTATTCCATCTATGGCAACCATCCCAAGGGACGGTACCACCCATATTCAGGGTCTTTCTCGTCAGTTAATGCCACACCAATCTCTTCATTGATTATTTAACCAAGCTGATAAAGAAATTTAACTGTTCTAATCCAGATGAGCAGTTTAAAGAAATTCACAAATTTACAGAAGGAAAACAAAATGGCAAAGAGAACAGTTTCCACACATCAAGAGAACAATTTTTAATGAATTCTAACATCAAGAGGACAATTTACACAAGTCTGATATAAAAGACAATCTGAAGGTTGCAAGTGCTCCAAAATAAAAACAAAATGTTCTTAAAAACTAGTGGGGAAAAAAGGGAACTCACATGAGACCAGCAAGATGGCTCCAGTTAGAAAAGTGCTTACCACATTACAAACAACCTGATTTCAATTTCTGAAACCCACATTAACAATAGGGATGTAGCAATATATTTAGCTGTGAGGTAAGATGGGAGGGAGTAGAGACCAGACTCTTCTGAGCCATCTAGCTTGGAGTATGTAGCATGGCAGAAACAAGGTAGAAAGAGAGCCAACTTCCAGAGGATATTAATATATTAATCTGTAATATATACATACATGCATATATATATATTTAGATATATAGATATATAGATACTTACACACAATAATAATAATAATTAAAATATTTTTATTATTTAATGATGCAAAATCACCTGAAAACGTGTGCTGACAGCTCATATAATTACTGCTCACAATGAAACAAGAGAACCAAAGAACACAAGCTGGCATCATTCTGATAATGTCACCAGGAGTAGGAAAGAACACAGTTTCGATCCTCACACTTCACTTCCACTGAAATAATCATTACGATGGCTTTAAAAAGATAAGTGGACTAGGAGGCCTAAGAAAGGTTGACTAATGGGATGCATCCACTAAGTTAAGTTCTACTGACCTTAGAAAAAAATTTCTGAATTACTATGCCATCTTAATTGGAACTCACAGGGAACTATGGCCCTATTTTGTTATGTTTGTATTTCAATTTCATAGAGATGATACCAGGTCCTTGAAAAGACATTTTTTAGGTAGTAAATTTTCAAGAAATTGGGAGAAGTACATATCAAAGAGACAGAGAAAGTATTTAGAATTCTCCACTTTCTTTTTTTTTTTTAATTTTATTTTGTTTTGCAATACCATT
>CABHPP010149041.1:14403-40425 GCA_902168425.1 Peromyscus attwateri | reverse complement strand
AACTGTGAACCAATGGCTGAGGGGCCCCCAACTGGATCAGGCCCTTTGAATGGGTGAGACAGTTGATTGGCTTGATCTGTTTAAGAGGCATACAGGCATTTGGACCGGGCCCTGTGCTCAGTACATGAATTGACTGTTTGAAACCTGGATCTTAGTAGAGACCCTAGGCTCAGCCTGGGAGGAGGGGACTAGACCTGCCTGGGCTGAGTCCACCAGGTCGATCTCAATCCTCGGGGGAGTCTTTGCCCTTGAGGAGATGGAAATGGGGGGTGGGCTGGGGGGAGGGGGGCGGGACGGGAGGAGGGAGAAAGGGGGAATTTATGGCTGATATGTAAAGTTGAATTATATTGTAAAATAAAATAAAATAAATTCAATAAAATAAAATAAAATAAAATAAAATTAGGTGTTGTGTTAGCTGGCTTTTTCTGTCACCTTGACACAAACTAAAACTGTCTGGGAAGAGCAAAGCTCAATTGCAAAAATGTCTCCATCAGATTGGCCTGTGGGCAAGTCTGTGGGGTGTTTTCTTCATTAATGATTGATGTGGGAATGTCCAGTACACTGTGGCCAGTGCCACCCCCTGGGCAGGTGTTGTATAAGAAAGTAGGCTGAGCAAGCCAGTAAGAAGTGTTCCTCCACAGTCTTTGCTTCAGTTCCTGCCTCCAGGTTCCTTCTCTGACTTTCTTCCATGATAGATTGTAACCTGTGAGCCAAGTTGATTTCGGTCAGTGTTTTATCACAGCAATAGTGAAACCCAGCTAGGACAGGTGCAAGACATGGGTGGAGTTTTAGAGGAGCATGGGATGGGGCAGAAGCAGACATCCCTAGCCAGGACATCCAGACCTCTTCTGTACAGTCCTCCAAGCCTCTCTTCACTCTAGCATCACCGAGGCATCTCCCCAGGATGGAGATCTTCCGTGGTCACCCTCTGTTCTAGAAGGAATGATCCCTGATGGCATGACTTAGTGCCTTAATTCCTGTATTGTTCTGACCTTGGAGTGTTTGATCGTACAAGGGCATTTGCCAACAGAATAGACTATTATAATAACGCAGCCTCTAAACTTGGCGTCGGAGCTGCATCTGCAGACTGTTTTCTTGTTTGGGTAGATAATGACTTGCGTTTTGTTCAGAAGGAACTGACTGTTTAACAAATGAGTTGCTGAAGGCGCCTCAGTTACTCTCATAACTGCTCGTGCTTATTTGTGCACTTAGACAAACTTGAGGATATTATGCAGACTCTTTACAGTACAAAACAAAGACACTCCCTCAGTTCATTTCATTATTCTCCCATCTCCCCTTTATCCTATATTTAAATTCATAAAAATAATACATGTTTTAAGAAGAAAATGATAAAAGATATAGAATATTTATTGCATGTTCCTACACTTAAGTATTCTCCCTCAAGAGAACTATAGTTGTTAACTCTGTGTACAAAATCGTAAAAACACAGATAAGCCTATGTAATGCATATCTGTAGAATTACGGAGCATGGAATTATATGGGTATTAACAATATGATCATAATAGAGACATTACTCTGGAATTTTCTTTTTTCTCTTAATTTTCTTTCCTCCTCAGGAAAAGATGTATAAATAACTCACTGTTTAGTATCAACAGGATGTTTCTGGCAGTAATTGTGGGTGTGACTGTCACTCTGGGAGAGGCATGTCAGGACAACGGTGATTTTAAATTTTTTTGCCACTGTGAACAATACTGTCCTCATACATGGCTCTTTACATGATTTGTCTCTTATTTTATAAGCAGTTTCCCCCAACAATTGAATCATTAATTATTTAATTTTAAAATCAATAGTATATGATTATTTTTTAAAAATCTGTTCTAGCACCTATTCCTACCAGCTTTATCTGAGAGCACCATTTTCCCATGTCCTAAGCAGCTTTAGACATCTTTTTTCCTAAGTTTTTAGACATCCAGTAGTGAAAAGTCACTGTCTCATTGGTGTCTTATGTGTCTTTTCTTGATCACATATGAGACTAAACCTTTCTTTACATGTTCATTGACTGTTTTTTTTTGCTTTGTTTTTTCTTCTCTCAGTGTTCATCTTTAGCTTCTTTTTTTCATTGAGTCTTTTCTTTACTGATTTAAAAATAATTTTTTATGTGTATGGATATTTTGCCTGCATGTATATGTGCATGTCTGGTGCCTATGGAGGCCAAAAGAGGGCATCAGATCCCCTGGGCAGAAGTTCCAGATGGTTATTGGCCACTGTGTGGGTGCTGGGAATTGAGCCGCCAACTTCTGGAAGAGCAGCAAGTGCTCCTGACCACTGAGCCACCTCTCCACCTTCCCTTTACTGATTTTTAAAGTTACATATGTTAGGGGGTGTTTGTTTATCATAAGTATTGTAAGTGATTTTCTTTCAGTCCATTTAAATCTTGACCTGGTTTCAGTATTTTAAGCATAGTTTTTACATTTTCCAAAATTAAATATATCTCTTTCCCTTCATAGTCCTGGGAATTTTAGTGTTCTGAAAATCTCTGTTGGAAGCCGAGAGATGGTTCAGTGGGTAAAAGTACTCACTGCCCAAGCATAAGGATCTGAGTTCAAGTCCACATTACCTATGTAAAAAGCTGGGCATGGCTGCACATATGCCTATAATCCTGGTGTGTGTGTGTGTGTGTGTGTGTGTGTGTGTGTGTGTGTGTGTGTGATGGAGATAGTAGGATCATTGAGACTTTCTTGCCATCCTTATAGCTCCAGGTTCAGTAAGAGACCCTATCTAAAGGGAATAACATGGAGAACAATCAAGCAAGACACTTGAGGTCCCACTCCGACCTTCATGAGCACACATATACCACACACACACACACACACACACACACACACACATAAGTCCACACACATAGACTCTAAAAAAAATAAAAATAAAGTAAAATGAAACAATTTTAGAAGCTCTTTTAGAGTGCAGAATTATAGAATCTCCTGGATTTTCTTCAAATAATTTATTATTTAACATTTTTACATTTGGATCTTTAATTCTTCTTTCTTTGCATGTATAGCAGTTACAGTTATCTCATTTGCTGGTCAAAGGGCCCATTTCTCACTGAGTTTGCAGCAGCATGCTGTCATCTGTCCAGTGCCTGTTCACTCTTTCTGGACTGTGCTCTGGTTCCTGAAGGAATCATCAGATGCATTTGCCAGCATCCATTTGATGACATTTGTGGCTATGCTAAATACATCTTGCTAACTTACAGTGGGATCCAAATAATATAGTTGGAGAAGACACGTGCGAAAAGAAGAGGACGTTAGCTCTCTGTGAAATAATACTGTGAGTGTATTTGATCCAATTGCAGTGTCAATCACGAACCTCTGGAGTCCAGGCCAGCTCTGCGTATGGATGGCAAGTATATTATAATTCATGGAGCTTCCGGTTCATTTACATTAAAAGATTACTTTTTAAGCTTCTGTGAGTGTAACTTACCCACCATTTTGACTAGAAATCAGCTTTGAATATTTCTTTCTCTTTCTGTGGGAACTGAACCCTGGGCTTTGCATACACCAGAGAAATGTTGTCACTTAGCCCGAACTATGAAATTGAATGTGTCTGTAGCTCTAGCAGATGATTTACTTGCCATAGTTGCAAACTCATGAATTTAAACTAATACCAGTTAAAGTAATATAATGAGTAAGTTTTGACTTTCCATAAAGCTTAAATTGAGAATTGGAGAGATGGTTCAGTGGCTAAGAGTGTCTGCTGAGCAATCACAGGGCCCCGGATTCAGATCTGAGCACTTACTTAAGAGGCTGGGCATTCCATACATGACTAGAACCCCTTAAAGAGAGAGTAGAATTCTAAGGCTTGCTGACTTCCAGGCTAGTCAAGATGCAAGTTCCAGGTTCACAGAGAGACTCTGCTCTAAAGGAATAGGTAGAGAGTTACAGCCTCTTCTGGTTTCTACACATATGTACACACAGACATGTAGAGACGTACAAATAAATAAATAGCTTAGGCTAGCCTGGGGATGTAGGTCAGTGGTTGTGTCAGGTACTAGCAAAAAAAAAGTACATTAAACAATAACAAAAACACCTTTAAGCCTACTAACTAGAGAAGTTATTGGTTATCTGCCCTGATCATTTGCTAAGAGGGATTTCCAGTGAAATGCACATTTCTCTTTTAATTAATTGTTTTGGTGTTTAATTAAATATAAATGGTTTTATATTGTTTTAATTTTTAAAAATTTATTTATGTGCATGCGTGCACACATGTATGTGTGTGTATGTCTGTGTCTCTGTGAATGGATGTATATAATGGTGGGTGGGAGTACATAGCTGTGTACTTACAGAAGAGGGCATCTCATCCCTTGGAGCTGGAGTTACAGGTATTTGCAGGATACCCAGTTAGACCCCAAACTCAAATCCTCATGATTGTACAGCAAACACTTTTAACTGAGCTATCTCTCTACCCATAAAATATTTAGTTAAGTAAAATATTCCCCTTGCAGGGTTTGGGTACCACTGCTTGTTTTCACTGAGAGAGCAAATGTAATTTGTGGACAAGCTACTGTTTGAGTTTTCAGTAGAATTCATGTTACTGAGACTGATGGTAGTTGCCCATTAGCTGTCTCATTTGAACTGACCCATTAAAGGTTCACTGAGGCTCCCTTTCAATGGCCAGTTCTGAACTTATCTAAACATGTCACCAGAAACAGCCCTGCTCTTCTTGCTAAGCAGTGAACATTTAATATTTAACATTTTATTGAGGAGTAGCTGAAGCTTACAATTCCTTATGTGCATTTCTGAAACTAAAATAAGCTTTAAAAAACTCATGAAATTAGGGGGAAGTTTTGACATTGAATTCTGACTAAATATTAGTCTTTATTCTCTGAGACATTTTCTTGTGTCAGTGTCGTGTGGTTTAGAGAAGCTATCCTAAGCTCCGCTGTGATTGACACATGGTTTACATTATAATCACCATTTTGCCTTTCTCAAACAAAAATACTCTAAATGGCAAACTCTATCACCGGCCCCAGAGATTTCCAATAAGAAATTATAGACCTATATTTGGGAAGGATCAACAGAGCTTGCTCCCCCCATTCTTCACAACCGGTATTAATGATGGCATTAAAGAGCATTCATTAATGGTGTCATTTATTGAATGCTTACTGTGTGTATAGGCGATACTCTACACTGAGAGCTGGAGGCTGTAATTCTTCACAGTGAGCCACATAACTACTTAGAGACAGAGCTGTGCTGGATGCAGCTGTGATCCGAACCAGTTCTGCTCTGTCCTCTACCTTGGCTTGCACATCCACTGTGTTTGCCCATGAGCATTCTTTTCCCCCTTCATACTGTTTTATTTCCTCAGCATGGTGTTCCATGTACAAACAGGATGAGAATAGTAGCATATACAAAAGAATCCATGATTTCACTCAGCTCTTCTCTGTGTCTATTTTCTTGCTTTTAAAACGAGGCTCAAGTCTGGGTAGGCAGCTCAGTGGTGGGAAGCTTGACAAGCACACCAAAGAAAGACCTCAGGTTCCATTCTGAGCATCAAGAATTAAAAAAAGAAAAAAGTGGTTCAAACACACGGATGACTGTGAGGCTCCAGTGAGATCAACATCTTTCCAAGACTTCCAAACGGAAAGAAAGGTAGAGTGGTACGTGACATGTGACACTGTTGACCCCACACCTCTAAAAATCTTCCCAGAGTATCTTGACTTATACAAGTATCTGACAGTCTACAGGGTTGTTTTTTTTTTTTTTAATAGCAACTTTACGAAAACACAGTCACATGCCATACAGTGAATTCCTTGGAATCATACAATTCAATAGTTCTAATAAAGTTACAGATATGCAGACATGGACACTGTTATAGTACAGTTTTCATCAACCCTGAAGAGCACCCCAAGAACTCACTAGCAGTCGCCACCATTCCCTCCTCTGCTCTGGGTCCAGGAAATGCTCCCACTTTCTGTGCCATTTCTGTCTGACTCTTTCATTTTCAATTTCCTACCATTCTGAAAATCCAGAGCTCTAGAGAAAGGTGAATCTTCCAAAGGAAGGAAAACATTGTAAACCAGTATGAGTCTGAGCACACATGGAAATCATCTCTTGACTCTTAGGAAAGTTTGAGCTGAAGGTGCGGTTTCAGGAACCCACCATCTTCAGAATGTCCGGGAGCTTGCAGACCTGCAGTGGTTAAATCAATAGTTAATGATGTTCATCATGTAATTTGAGCCTCTAGTTTGTTTATGCTAGACCAACTTGATCCATACTCCAAACAAATTATCTCTTATAATTACCAGCCCGAAGATAAATCTCTAAATGTTTTTCTGATGATAGTGCTGTGGTTGGCAGGTGTTAAAAGTGCCTCCCAGGGACAAAGATTGAAGATGAGCTCTTCCCACAAATCCTTCAGGCGAGGATGTTGCGCTCTCTAGCCTGCCATGTGCAAAGAAGCCTTGTATGGTGCCCCGTTAATGAAATCTAATAGGCAAAGGTCGTACATCTTTACAAAGAAAAAATGCAAAGCTGGTGTGTGATAAATGGGCTCCGGGGGGCTCAGTGGACCAACTCCGTGCTAGAGTGTGTTTAAACAGTCTGCCTGGTTTCTCTCTAATGTTCATGCACTAAGTCCCCTTCTCCCAGAGATCACTTTACCTGATGTAGCGGGCACAATAAATACAAAAATAAGCGGTCTGTCTGTCTTTAGTTCTTTCAGTTAAAGTCACTAGATATTCATTATTAACAGAAACTTTAACCACCAGAACACTTTATATCAGAAAAAGGCTGTGGGTGTTTAGAGATATCCCTTAAAAATCTATTTCATTAATTAAAATGTGCTTTTAACGTCTCTTAAAGCAGCGGCTCTCAATCTGTGGGTTGTGACCCTTTTGTCAAACCTCCATCTCCAAATTTTACATTACAATTCACATTCATAACAGTAGCAAAATTACAGTTATGGAGTAGCAATGAAAATAATCTTATGGTTGTGGGGTCACCACAACATGAGAAACAGTATTAAAGGGTCACAGCATTAGGAAGATTATGAACCACCAGCTTAGAGGAAAAAGTCTTCAAATCTATATGCTTTTATATGTTATCAGAATACCAAGTAGTTCATGCAAAGATGCAAGCTTTTAGCCAAAAATCTGTGCTGTTTTAGGAATTCTAGAACAAGTTAAATTTGGCATGATAAAGAGTTAAATAGATCAGATATTGTTGAATCAAGTCACTGCTGATTTTAAAAGAAGTTATCAGTTCATTTGCTGTAGTTATACTGCTGGGCCAAGAGACAGTTCAATAAATCAACTCAAGCTTGATGGATTCTTCAATTCACTGAAATGAGTGTGTGGAAGAGAAAAGAAATCTCTTAGTATTTCCTCCTTGACAAAAGGGTATGCAAAGAGCCTGAATGGATGAATGGTTGATTAATTTTGCCAGAAATTTTCTTGACAGCAGGAAATATGTTTTTGCATTACTGTTTGCCTGGGATTTATTTGGTAGAATATGAGTTATTGCATGTAAATTTGCACCTGAAGCTATGTTGCTAAAATAGCTATTGCTGAGTATGGGACCTGTGATTTTTTTTTGTGGTTGTGCATGCCACACCGTTAGGCATTGCCCTGGAGCAGTGCATGTGAATGTCTCTTCTCATTGATGTTAGTACAGCAGTCAAATGCTGTCAGTGCTTCAGTACGGAGATTGGTTTGAGTACTCATCTCTCCACAAGGAAAAGGCTGGAGACAACCAAGTACCAAAGCTTAGCATTCCTGAAGTCACTGGTGGATTACTGATAGACTCGTACTTTTAAATATGAACAAAAAGGCAGCCCCTGTCCTTTCTACTTACAAGAAGCCTGTGAATGACTATATTCCAAGGAAGATATACAGCCACATGTGAAAATACCCTGGCTGCTGTGATGACAGTTGCACTTGGTGAGAGCAGAAATAGTAGTTTCTTTACTTATCAAATAACATCTCTCCTGTACTGAGTGATGTCCTCCTTGTTAACGGGACCTTTCCTAGGATAATGTGGGAGGGATGCACACTCATGACTCTCTGTTGAATTAGTGGATAATCGTTTTCACTGTGATTGCCTCTGCTTCTTTGTTCAGGAATCGGGTCGTAGCAAAAGAAATGATTATCACTCCTGTTCTTTGGTTGTAAGTGACAGAAATTCAACTCTAGCTGCTTCAAGGAAACAGCAGATCAGAGTATATCAAGTTTCTGGGGACTTGGACCCAAACTAGTGTTCAGGGCTTATTGCTTTCTCCACCCCACACCTGTTTCTTGGTGCTGCCTACATTCCCAAAAGGCTGTGGGTAACTTGCCAAGGTAGCTCCTCGAAGAGTATTCAATCCTTAGATCTCTAGACCAAGGGGCAAGAGAGAGCCTCATAAAACACCTGTGAAATGATTTTGTAGCCAAATACTTTCACTATCGCAGAGTAGATGGAGCAGAGCCCTTAGGGAGAGCTCTCGTTTCTACAAGAGAATTCTGAAGCAACACGAACACTCAGACCATACCATGTAAAGGAGGGAGAGAGGAGAGCACTTCTCTTGCCATGACTCAATTCCAGGGTTTTCAGGTGTCCCAGCCTCTGCTGAACACAGCTGCAGAGGCCATCTCTGTGGGAAGAAGCATGAGGACCCAAGTTTGGATCCCCAGCACCCAAGTAAAAAGCAGGGTATGGTAAGTGCATGCCTGGGACTCCAGTGCTAGCAGACAAAGACTGGAGCATCCCAGGGGAAGGGGAGGGACACTCTGACCAGGCAGTCTAGCCAATCAGTGAGCTCCAGGCTCAAAATATAAGGTGGAGGAAGACACTGATGTCAGCTTCACCCCTCTATAAATGCACTCACAGGCACATGCACTATACAAACTCAGACACAGACAGACAGAGAGCCAGTCAGCCAGCCAGCCAGACACACACACACACACACACACACACACACACACACACACACACAGAGAGAGAGAGAGAGAGAGAGAGAGAGAGAGAGAGAGAGAGAGAGAGACTAAATGCTCACAACATTTTTTAAACTGTAACTGCATGTTTTAGTTACTTTCCTGTTGCTATGATAAAACGTCATGACCAAAGATGACTTAAGGAGAAGAATTTAATTTGGCTGGCATTTCTAGAGGGATGAGAGTCCATGATGGCAGCACAGAGGCATGGCCGCAAGCAGCAGGCACAGTGACAGGAACGGGAAGCTGAGAGTGCACATCCTGAACCACAAACAGGAAGTAGAAAGAGCTACCTAGAAATAACTAGGGGCTTTGAATCTCAAAACCTGCCCCTAATACCATGATTCCTCCAGCAAGTCTCCACCACCCTAAACCTCCCCACCCCTCAAAATGCTACCAACTGGGGACCAAGTGGTCAAATGCCCGAGACTACAGGGACATTTCTCATTCAAACCACATACACATGGAGAGACATGGACAGGACTTAGGAACAAGTAGAAAGGTCACTGTTCCAGGCAATAACGACCTCAGCCAATCCCATTTTAAATGGACAGAGTGCAACTCTACATTGAAGAATGTGGTTCCCTTGTTGACTGTCTCATTGTGCAGCTATGTGTGAGCCATTTCCCATCAGACATTTCTGTTAAGCAAATAAATTACTGGAATTAGATATCATTGTGTTCCAAAGCCCTCTTTGAATAGGAAAAATTGCTTCTTATGCAAACTTTTCCATATAGTTGGCATTTTGGCACTGTTGGTGACCTGTCAGGATGAAGGTGAGGAAAGAGTTAATAATGGGGAGAAATCGGAGAGACAGGAGTGCAGGCAGAGAGGTGGACATAGGAATTTCCTAAATGATGAGCTGTGGCCAGAACCCAAGGGTCACTGGAGATCTCTCCTCGTTCAGTCCATCTCAGAAGGAGCTGCTACAAGCCACCTGCTGGAGCCAAGCCCAGAGAGATGGATGCTCAATGAGACTCGTACTTATGTCAATCCCCAGGACAGACCAGACACAGAAAAATTGCACAACTTGGACCCTGCACATTCTGAAGTTAAGCCTACCTCTCAGAGAAGATGGCAAGCTGGGTTACTTGTTTGGGGAGCATGTAGGAAACACAAAAGCAGCAGCAGGTGCTTGATTCTCAGAGTAAACAAAAGGCAATGAAAACCAAACTAAAACAAAACAGAAAACCAATGTTTTTTCTTTTGAAAAAGGGATAGAGAGAGAGAGAACGTGAAGGTGGATGGGGAGGAGATGGGGAGAATCTGGGAGGAGTTGAGGGAGGAGAAAACATGATCAAAATACATTGTATGGAAAGATTTTAATAAAATACAAACAAAAAACCCAACAAAAAGTAACCAAATAGGATTATTCAAAACTCACATCCAAAGGCTCCAAATGTGTGGAGTGGGGCAGAGCCCATCTGGAGAGAGAAGATTTTGTTTCCCCTCGAGGTACTTTGTTCATGTGCAGCTCTCTGTGTCAAAAATCATGTCTTGGGACCCCAAGAAGACTGGACATTTGCCAGTGATAGGATTGTATTTGTGGGGAAAGGTTGACTCTCCCAGAAAAGGAAGCATGACTGCAAAATTCAGCCAGGCTCCTGCCCTGCTATTGAGTCTCCATTTGAAATATGAATCCTGTACACTATTCAGATATGTCTCGGGCATGCTGCGTTTCTCCTTTTGCAAAGGGAACATGTTTAAAAAGGTTCTCTGCTAGTATCATTTCTTGTTAATTACTTGGACCCTTCAGGTTATTTTTTATTTTATTGTATTTTTGGTGGTTGGTTTTGTGTGTATGCATGTCTGTGTGTGTGGCTTCTAACAGTGTTGCCTAATGTATTGCTGCTCAATGTGTAGTCAGACTGGCACATAGCCATCACCCAGGAGCTTCAGACAGCCCACCCTGATCTAATCAGAATCCTCGTTTTAACCGGCATCTTCCAGTGATTCCTGGTAAAGTCAGAGAAGCGTAAGCTCGTGTATCTAGTGATGCAAATCCCTTATTTGGGGGGCTCGGCCTCTGATAGTGGAGCTCTATTGATCTTCCCTTAACTGACGGAGGAGCTGTGCATCCTCTGTTCTGTTCTGTAGTGCATGCTGACTGATAGCCTCAGCAGAATGCTCCAAGCTCCCTGGAAACTGGCTAAGAAAGCACAGGTGTGTGAACACCCTGTGACTAAAGTCAATGTTTACCGAGGATCAGCTGTGTTTGCTCCCAAATCTATTCAGAGTAGTTAATATAATTACATGATTCTGAGTAAACTGGTGGAATAGATGATTGCTTTGCAGAGACTCAGTGAAACGAGGTGATACCTGTTTGGAGTGAAAATGTGTCCTGGGATGGTGACGAGAGCGCTAGAGAAGGGGGGTGGGGCTCGTGAAATGTAGATGGGATCCGCATTCTGAGTTTGTCTCATGTCTGTTCTGACCCTGTATTAATGAACTGCAATAGAAATGAGCGCGTCATTTTCTGTGCAGGATTCCTACAGCAAGGGCATGAGAAGCTCTTATATACTCGTAAACACCCACAAAGGTTTTGCTTCGAGATGAAACTATAAATGGATACATACTTGTACTTTTGACTTTGAATGAAATTGCTGTTGTAGTTTCTTATGGAACATTTCTTTTAAAATCATTTTCCTCTCCAACCAAATTTTTAATTAAATGATTAATTAATTTTATGTGTGTGATTGTTTTGCCTGCATGTGTGTCTGTGTACCAATTCCTGTTGAGGCCGGAAGAGACCATTCAGTCCCCCTGGAACTGGAGTGACAGATGATTGTGACCTCCACGTGGGTGCTGGGAGTCAGTCTCAGCTGCTCAGGAAGAGTAGCCAGCGTTCTTAACCACTGAGCCATCTCTCCAATCCCTAAAAAGCATTTCTTATATTAAGCAATTGCTTATCCTAATCATAACTCTAATATCAACCTGAACGAGCAGTAGGCAGAAACCTTGCACCGTAAAGCTCTGGCGTTTAAAGAATCAAGGAAAATTAACCTTCAGACTTCACTGTGGGCACTTTCTTCAGCACATTAGGACACTTAGGCCCAGAGAGGAGGATGGTCATCAAGCCATCTAAAGTGTCATCTTCAGACCCATAGTCAGCACCTTGGGAGCTTGCAAGACAGGAGGGTGCCGGACTACTGACTCAGGCTCTCTGCAGATGGGTGCCAGGAGTCTGTGTTTCCAGGAACCTTCACATGATTCTCATAGAGCTAAGTCATTGGCAGGGAACACAGGAAGGGTGGTGTCCAGAGAAGAACCCAGGACTTAAGCAATTCATTTGTCAGGAACTCCTCCCCTCTACCTGAGAGTCCTTTTTAATCAGAAACTTTCTATCTTACATAATTTAAACAATGGCATATATATATATGTGTGTGTGTGTGTGTGTGTGTGTGTGTGTGTGTGTGTGTGTGTGTATCTCACATAGTGAAAGATTCTTTCTGGTATACATAAGATAAAAGTCACCCAGTGCTCTGGAGTACTGTGTGAGTGAGCATGTGTATAATCATTTACACATCATCTCATTTTATTTTATAAGTAGGTCATTATTTCATTTTCCTAATGAAGGTGCTGCAGATTAGCACAATCAAGTAACATGCCTAAAGATCTGCAGATAGCATATGGAACTGGGATCTGAACGCTGAGCTGTCAATTCCCAGCCCTATTTTTTTTTTTGCATGTATATACATGCTGTGTGATGTTCATGTTTGTATAGAAGCAAGGAAAGCAAATGTAGAAACTATGTCTAGACATTACAGATTGAAAATAATTCTTTGTAGCATTAGATTACTGTTCTTTATCCTACCTGTGTTCAGAACAATGGAGGAGAAACTGTAAAATAGATACCTGCTTCTAATTTAAATTTCACTGAGTGGGCTCTTCGCTTCTTTTGCTTTCTGTGGCTGTTGTTTTGTTTTACAGCTTCCTGGATCATTCTGAGACACAGTCAGAGTTGAGAACCAGTGATAGGGACATACAGTTTGAACAATAATCCAGGCCCAGACATGAGTTTTGACAGAACTCATTTTCCATGTAACCTCAGCTAGCAGTCAAGGATGCCAGCTGCCCACTGAGTACTTTCAAGGCATCAGGCATGCTGGGTGATACACTGGTTCCTTCTAGAGCCACAATTCAGGTTAACTGGGATCAAAGATAGGCTTGCAGGCCGGGCAGCAGTGGCACACGCCCTTAATCCCAGCACTCGGGAGGCAGAGCCAGGCGGATCTCTGTGAGTTCGAGTCCAGCCTGGTCTACAGAGTGAGATCCAGGACAGGCACCAAAACTACACAGAGGGGAAAAAAAAAAAGATAGGCTTGCAGGTTTGGGGGAGTCTTACATAGAAAGTTCAGTTTTTAAAATGTCCACTTGGGCTTGAGAGATGGTTCAGTTTGTCAGCGCAGGACCTAAATTCAGTCCCCAGAACTGAACTGAGCCCTTTCTCCTCATCCAGGTGTCCTGAGTTTGGTTCATAGCACCCATGTTGAGCAGCTCATGGCAACCTGGGGCTCTGGCACCAGGCTATCCATTTCTTAAGGACTCCATGAACACACATACATACATACAACTAGAGACAAATCTTTAGGCCCTTCCCCCAACCAGCCACCATCTGCAAACCTGTAAGCCTAATTCTAGTCAAATTCCTTTTATGTGCTTTCCTGGGTGAGTATGGTTGTCACCCATGACCAAATAAGCCTCCCATACAGCAGATGGAGACCACCGCAGAAAACCACAACTAGACACAACTCGGAGACCAATGGATCGTGAGAAACCTGCCCCAGCAGATACATCCACATCACAGCTCCTACGTCTGTAGCTCAGGAAACATGACGAAAGAATGGGTGGAAAGACTGTATGAGCCAGAATACCAGGAAGTCTGCTGTGAAACAGTCTTCCCTAGAAATGGCTGCATAAACAGGAGTGAACCAGGGTAAAGAGCAATGGACATGCTAATGGAGAGGGGATTTCGAGGGATCCCACCCTTAGATGAAGGACTGGGGGCGAATTATTGCTGCTGAAAAATTAGCCTCTCTCTGGGAGCATGAGCCCCTGTAATGGCTGTCCAGTGCAGAGTGGAACCAGCTACACACAAACAACAAAAATGGACTTATCAGGTGGTATTTATATATTTATGTATACACTTGAGAGGTGGGACATGAGAGGCGTTTGTAGGAGGGCACCCTGGGAGGGGCTGGAGTCAGGGAGAATGTGATGTAATTCTATTTCAATTAAAAACACATTAAAAACAAATCTTTTAAAAATATGCCTTGGCAGGTGGGGTATGTCCATCAGAAAAGAAATAAAAACAAGCAAACAAACAAAAAACAGGTGGTCAAGGCCTTTGTTCCTTTGGTTTTTCCTGAAGGGTGGCAAAATGGCTCTCCTCTCAAATGGTGTGGACCTTGGGCATGAAAACAACATTCCACCTTTTTGGGCCAACCAAGAAGGAACTATGTAACCTTCCTGTGATTTGGTTTATTCATTTAGACAGCTAAGCATTGTTCTAGGGGGCCTAGGGCTCAGTATATGTTGAAGATAGGACACAATCATGAGTAACTGTGTTTACTGCTCCAAGCTTCCATTCTTGTTCTGTTAACTTCGGACCAGTTCAAAGCTCACTGCAGGTTCATCTTTAACCTTGCAATTAGTTACAAGCAGCTGTGGACTCCCACCACTCTCGGAAAGTTGGTGACAGTTTAGTTTTAATCTAACAATGAAAGGCCAGCCCTTGACAATGAGTTGCGAGCAGCTCAGCCATTTGCCTTCATAGTGTTGGAAATCCATCCTCCTGGGTATTTCTCTCCCTAACAGGCATGCTGTTTGTGTGGGAGGAAGCTGACGTACTGATATTTAAATATTTAAATCAAATGATGCCTGTGAGTTGCTGGCTGCAGAAGGCTCTCATCCTCTGTCTTCCTGCTTATCACCCACCATCACTAATAACTACGGAAGTTTGACGGCTGTGGTGGAGATTCGAGCGCCTAAGGATTCCAGGGGTTACAGAGACTCCCTTACATTGGCTGAAAAAAAAAGACACCGGGAAGTTTTAGCTTCTTTTCCTTTCTTTCTTTGTTTTAAAGATTATTTCACATATTTTCAACTCAGTAGACTTTCATTTTCTAGGCTTAATACTCTTGTAGGTTTGCTTTGTCACCGTCCTTTATAATTTCTTCTTTGATGGAGTGTGATAGCCCACGACAACAAAGCAACTAAGTCACCTCACCTAACTTACATTTCTAAGCACCATCATGCTCTCCCTGGGACTAGGTTGGTTGTCTGGAGATTCAATTGAAATGTGACGTGTGTGTATGTGTTTGGGGAGGGGGTTGCCTCCAGAAAGTGAGTCTCGGTCACAAACTTGGAACTGACACCTTTTCTGTGGGTGGTAGTCCTTAGAGTTAACAGTTGTTTGGCCCATGGATGAGGTATCCGATCCAAAATCCGATCCAAAACAGTTATTTCACCAGGATTTTCACACTCAAGACCAAGAGGGAACAGGTGCAAGAGCTGTGCTAGACTGCTGGAGCTGCCCATTTTCCACCCCGTGAAGGATGCCAGTTAGCCCTAGTGATGCAGAATCCTGGATCCCACACTCCTGGACACCCTTGCCTTTCTTGCCATCAAGAAAGTGTTTCCAGGACTTCATTTTGAATGTTCCTCAAACCCTTTATCCCTTTACTTAAGCCAATCATAGTTAAGTTCTCCTGACTTGAGACCAAGAGAGTCACAACACTGTGAGTGAAACTTCTAAAGAGGGTCTCCTCCAGGTCCCCCCCCCCATACACACATCTCCAAGGGAAAGTAAAACCACAAAGCCCAGAGTGGGTCTGTTTTCTGGAGGGGGTTGCTGGTAATTAGCTTAGATTGCAACAAATGGCACACACAGACTGTCGCCTCTGCATGTGTGCTCCAAGATTGGTGTTTACCCTATTATTTTCCAATTTAGAGATGGCACCAAGTTTATCAGGGAGCAAATGGAATCCAGCAAAAGCATATCGAAGTATGGTAAGAGGTGTGTATCTTGATGGGTAGATTTTTTAAGACTTCAAAAATAATTAATTACTTCCACTGGATTGTGAGCAAAGGGGACATAGCATACCCCCCCCCCTTACGCTTGGTGATGCTTGGATATTTTTAGCAAATGAGTTGTCAGCAGAAAGGCTTCATTAGACCCATCAGGATTTCTGCCCATGAAGAACGAATCCCAAACTGTACTAACAGTTTCCTTGAGCCCAGATGATGAAGCACCTCTGACAAGAGCCATATTGTGCTCCCCATGTGAGGAGCAAGAGGAACAAAAGAGACAGTTTGATCTTCATTTGGTCAGGTTAATATTGACACAGTTCAGATGCATCGGGAGTGTGTGTGTGTCGCACATGTGTGGAAGCGCTCTGGAGACGGTGTGGTGGCTTCAGGAAGGCGGAACAAGGACCCTCCAGAGAAGAATGCTCTTCCGCTTTACTGAAATATTTTCCCAAAGAGGAAAAAAAATCCAGGAACCTTAGGGTTTATGGCTCAAACACAATCAACAAGGAATGTTTTTACATCTATAACACAGCTGTGGAAATAATATATTACTATTATTTTTATTTAATAGTTCAACTGTTGCCTAGGTTCTATCATTTCCAAAAGTGAAGCATGCCTGGTGAATGGTTTTCTTTTGTTGTTTTTTGGTTTGTTTGTTTGTTTGTTTGTTGAGACAGGGTTTCTCTGTGTAGCCCTGGCTGACCTAGAACTCAATCTGTAAACCAGGTTGGCCTTGGACTCAGAGATCCTGCTGCCTCTACCTTCTGGGTGCTGGGATTAAAGGCATGTGCCACCATACCCAGTGTGAGTGGTTTTCTTTTACATATGTTTCCTGAATTATCTATTCCTTCATATGCATGCATGAACAAGAAGGGGTCCTGAATAAGAGCTACACAGCCCTTCTTCAGTGCCTTTAATTGGGATACTAGAGCAGAAACGTTTTGACCGTTGATGGTATCCTTAAAGAAAACATCAATTGGCTGGATGTGGTGGTGTATGCCTGTATTCCTAGCATTTGGGAGAGAGAGAGACAGGAAGATCCAGAGTTTACTGTCTTTATCAACTATACAGTGAGTCTGAGGACAGACTGAGTCAGGAGAGACCTTGCTTTAGCAAGAAAGGAACCGATGCCTTTTCTGTGGGTGGCAGTCCTTCTAGTTCACCATGGTATGGCCCCAGGGATGAGGTATCCAATCCAAAATGGAACAGAGGTATTTCACCAGGATTTTCACACTCGAGACCAAGAGGGAACAGGTGTTGTCTAAGTGTGTAAGGACTGCGTTAGCCTGCTGGAGATAGATAGGGGCGGGGAGGGGGGAGGAGAAAGCAAGGAAAGAAAGAAGGAAGAAAGGAGGGAGAAGAGAGAGGAGGGAGGAAAGAGAATGCAAATTAGGATGGGCTAGTTCGTGAAATGATGGCTGTGCTGTCTTCAGTGGGTTGTGGAGTTCCCTCTCCCAAGTCCTCGGTCTCCTCCTGAGCAGTTGTCTGAGCCAGCAGAGGAACCATTTTCCATTGTACTTTATTCAAGCGCCTGTTTCCAGGTCACCTCTCATGGGGACAACATCAGCCCCTCTATGTGTTAGAGGCCTTGAAGATGAAGCAGAGTCTCAACTCACTTCAGAGTTGGCCAGAATCTAGCTCAACCCCTTTTATAAAGTTTGGAACTTGTACCTGAGCCTTGAGGTGAATTCTATCCCAGCCAATCCCTGCCCTCTTCCTGTTCCCCCTCCTCTTTCTCTTCTTCCTCCTTCTCTTCTCCCTCTCTCTCCCTCCCTCCCACTCCCTACTTTATATCTCATAACATGAAAACAGGGATTTTCAGTTTTCAGTGAATATACAATCTCCCTCTTTGTCCTTGAATTCTTCAGGTCAAGTGAGGGACTCACAAGAGTCATTGCATGAAAAACTATAGCCTTTCCCTTCAGAGTTTCCCACCTGCCTGACCTGAGTCAAAGCACTTGCCATCTGCTGACATTAGCAGTCGTCTTGATAGTTGCTTGATAGAGGATGTTGCTTTCATAGACCTCTCCTGTTAAGATGCCCACTGAGTCAAATGGAAAAACAAAAGCAAAAGGCAGTCCTGTTTAGTCTCTTGCTTCCTCCATAAATCCCAATTCCTTGTCTCCCATGAGCTTTTGAGCAGATGAGAAGCAGCATTTCGAGTATGTTTAGACATTTATGTTACAATAAATGATGAAGTGGGATTAGGCCATTATTTCCGTCTAAGCTATTGAAGGAAGAAAATCTTCATGAGGATCATTCTGGACAAGCAGTGATTATGCCACGTCTACTGCCCTACCCCCCCCCCCCACCCCACCCCACCCTCAAAAGCACTTGCTGCATTAACTGTGGATCCATGTAGCTCACTCCTTCAGTAGTATTCAGTTAATACACAGGAAACCCTGGGTTTAATTACCCAGCACCACAGAAGCCAGGTATGATGGCACATGACTATCTCGGAACATGAAAGCAGGAGGGTCAGAAGTTTAGGGTAATTCTCAACTAGGGGTCAACCTGAGCTACATGAGAGCAAGAGAGGCAGATACAGAGACAGAGAGACAGAGACAGAGACAGAGACTGGGACAGACAGAGACAGACAGAGAGAGAGAGAGGGGAGAAAGTAAATGTTGCTGCAGGAACATCTCGACATTTTTCTTTATAGAAGTTTCTTTGGGTTTCCAATTTTAGGATCTTATATATAATTAATAGTCTATAATTAACTTAATCCCACATTTATATTTAGTGGGTGAGAAACGGAAAATTTATCGTGAAGCATGGTGCTTCATAATCAAGGTTGTCCAAGTCAAGTACATGGCTAGCTTGTGCAGAGTGGCAAGGGAGAGCCACTACTAAACAGAAGTAAAGACTGTAGAAAAGCTATTTTTTATTAGGTTAAAAGCTAAATTTCTCAGTAACGTCTTCTGAAGAAGAGTCTCATTTGGGGATAAAATAGGAGTTAAAATAAAGCCTTTGAATTTAGTGAGAGTAAGAATCCCATTTTTCATGTATACAACCTGTGTAAGATCAACTACTTAATCTCCCCAAGCCTCCTTATCCAAATACAAGACAGAGACAATGTTATTGACCTCACAGGGCACCAGGAAGCTCATGGAAGGTGATGAAACATAGTTAACCAGATGCTTAATGCAATACAGTTAGGTTGTATTAGGAAATTAGTATTAACTTAAATCAATATAGCTAATCAATCAATTAATAAAGTACATTGATATGTATATATGCTGTACATAAATTTATGTTATAGCATTTTTAAGTCTCACATAAGTTTTCCCAAAATATTTCTTAATTACAAAGGATGAAAATAGACACTGTCTGACTCTATCTTCAAAATATTATATCTAGTCTAGTTTTAATAGGCCCAGGAAAGTATTTTAACTACTCAGATGCTTGGGTTGCCTTTTAAAAATAAGAAACAAGTACAATAGTGTATAAAAAATGTCTAGGAAAAGTATGGAGAATTTCTTTGTTTACCAATTAAAAAATGTATGGAAAACAGAATAAATAAAATTTTTAATTTATGCATTTTGTGTTCTCATAAATCATTTTCCTGTCAAGATCATCATACTTTATTATTGCTGAATACTTTAAACATCATAATGGAAATTTGGTAGCATAAATCATGAAGCTCTCATTTAGAACATTTGTACCCACACCTCAGCATTTTTCTTATATCTTGATTAAACAGGAAAATGGCCCAAGCTTGGTCTAGAAATAAATCCATGCAGAGTCTAAATGTCAAACTAGACTCTTAGATTTCAGTAACTCAGCAATCCGTGCCACCCACTGCACTGCTTGCAGGAGCTGAGGACTGTCAGTCACCCTTTCGAAGCCTCTGTGTTCAGAATGCAGCAGTACAAAGTTGTTTTAATCTTGGTAACGGCTTTTCCCTATAAGCATTCTACCTACAAATGATAGCCACTTACGTGATGTTTCTATTTCCTGCCAGAAGAAAATAACACAGATGTAACAAGTCTGGGAACCCCTTGTCAGTAATATTACAGCATTCCATTATTACCAGCCTTGGTCTCTCTAGTTCATGGTCATGGGTGAGGGAGGCAACTGCTTTGGATTAGGTGTGTAGTCCAGAATGCTGGGCCTCCATAGAACAATTAGCATCAGAGGGAAAGCTCACTAAAGGCCATTAGGCACTTGGAATATGGGAGTGATGAAGGAGGCTCTATCCCTGGCACTCTGATCAAAGGAATGAAAAATCACTTCCCGTTTCTCTTTGTGCTTTGAGTGGCATACAGAAGCTCAGTAGCTCTACCAGGAGCTAAGGACTAAGGGTCCGTTACTGAGATAAACATGGCCTTAGCCAGGGGTTTACATTTTATATCACGTTTTTTCTAAAGCATGCTTTGCTCAGACTTGACTTTGTCATTTCCTCCATCATCTGACCTAAGGTTTTCTGTGTATGTCATTTAAGTGACTTTGAGATTAGTGTGATCATCATTAGAAAGTTCAAGTGGTGTGAAAGATATAAAGAAAAGAATCATTCTGCAAACAAGGAGTTCCCATGTACAGAATCTCACAAAATGCTTCCTGTGGTTGGATGGATTCCCAAAAGCCCGAGCATGGCCTCTGGACAGTTTAATGACTAGGGAAGGAAAAGGAACCCATTGCCTGATGCTGTGTCCAAGGCACCAGGCTAGCTTTTCTTATATCATCTTGGCTCTCACAGCACTCCTTAGAGGAAACAGAGGCTCAGAGGAGGAGGGATACTCACCTGGGTAGAGAGTGCCAGAGTCAAACACCGAACTGATGCCAAGGCTTTACTAGAAAACTTTAGAAGACATGCCTTAAAATAGAAAACTGCAAAGATGTTTAGATCAACAGTTGGGCTGCTAGTGACAATTTAATATCAGTGTGTCTTAACATTATTGCAAATGAGAATTTTTAATTAATTTTTTAAACTTTTATTGATTGGGGGCATGGAAGTGTGCCATGGAGTACCTTTGGAGGTCAGAAGACAACATTCATGAGTCAATTCTCTCCTTCCATCATGTGGGTCCCAGGGATCAAACTCAGGTCATCAGGCTTGGTAAAATGTGCCTTGGCCCACTAAGACACCGGCCCCACATATGAGATTTTATAAGAAAGAAATATCAAATTTTATAACAAAATATCTTTCAATTTTATGCCATAGAGATTAGATTGCACTTAGCTGTTTTAAACAGTTTCTTGTGTTAATAACTCTTCAATTTTTAACAGTAGTATAATACTCATTTGTATGGTTGTTGCATAATTTATTGACCATTTCTCAGTTGTTGGCCATACAGATTTTTCTTTCTGAGTATTAGTTATTAAGGTAATAAGCCCATGAATACTTTTGTCCAAAAACATTGTATATATCAATTCTTTCTTTATGTTCTATTGCTAAAATTCATATGTGGGTGCCCATTTGGAAATATTTACTAATAACAGAAAAAAAGTAAAGATGTTGCTTTTAAAGAGTTTCTCTGATTAATGAGTTCAAATACTTATTAGCTATTTGTATTTCAGTTGTAAATTGTCTTCTATGTTTTCCAACTGTTTTTTTTTACTGGAGTATCTAATTCTAATTAATTTATTTAAACTCTTATACTAAAGGATACTAAATATTTGCCTCTCAATTAAGGAAAAGAAAATGACGGCAAATAACAATGTCTGTATTGGGAAACAGTGGGTTCAAAATAGCGAAGTGCTATCATTTTATTTATATTTTTATATTGTTATTTATTTACTTATGTATTGTGTGTCCGTGTGTGTGTGTGTGTGTGTGTGTGTGTGTGTACATGTGTGCATGTGCACCCCTGCAGAGGACAATTTGTCTGTTCTTTCCTCCTACCCAGGTGTACAGCTCAGTTGACAGATGCCTTTATGAGCTGACCCATCTTTTGGGGTCTGACTTACATTCTTAAAAGCCACTGTTGATGCCGTATGAACTGATCTCAGGGAGAGGAAAGAGCCTGGGATACAAGTTGGGATGCTGTCACCAGTGTTCGGGCGAAAGATGATGGTGGCTGGAGCTGAAGAGATGATTTGGTGCTTAAGAGCACATACTATTCTTCCAGGGGATCTGAGTGTGAATCCCAGCACCCACACCAGCTGACTCACAGACACCTGGAACTCTAGCTTCAGGGAATCCAAGACCTCTCTGTCTGTGGCACAAACACTCACATTCATATACATGCAAACAGACAGACACACACGTGCATGCATGCACACACAGAGAGAATTAAAATAAAAAAGAAAAAAGAGAGATGATATGGTGGCTATGTTTAAGACAGCTATGGAAATGGAGAAAAAGTGTTTGACCTGATGTATGTTTTAAGGTAAAGTTAACAAGATTTGCTGCTGGAATACATGAGGCATGAAGGGGGAAGGAAAAAATGCCAGAATAATTCCTAGCTGTTTGGCTTGAGTAACTATGGATGGTAGTGTCATTTAATAATACTGAAGGAACTGGGCAGGACTCGCTCAGGTTTTCTTGTATTTGTGAGGCTGGTCAGACATTCTCATGCATAGAATCAGGTGGATGTGTTTATTCATTGGAAAGTAGTTTTAAAGCCATGTCTCTCTGAATGGACTTGCCAAGGAGAGTGGGTACCAAGGAGATAGTGGAAGTGGGGACATGTGTATCTGGGCAGTGAGAACTTGACAGTGTATAAGGAAGAACAATCAGCGAAAGATGACCAAGGAGTGTCCAGTGATCGAGAAGAGAAGAACAAGGAGGGCATAATGTCCAGAAAGTGGAGTGCTCCGGAAAGGAGGAGGGTCAGCTTTGTTGGAGCTGCAGGTAAAGTCCAATGGGGTAAGAACAGGAATGTGTTTGATTGGGCAACATGGAGTGATTGGCATTTTGGAGAAGAGCAGTTTGAGCAGAAAGATGGGTCTCAATACCAAACAAGGGAGCCTAAGGAGACACTTGAAGGTGAGAGTATATGGGGGTAGCTCTGTTTCTCTCCTGAGAAATGCCCACCTTTAACTACTCAGATGTTCCTAAGATATTACTTAGACTGAGTCCACCTGGAGTGATTCATGGCTCTGCCAGCATTTAGCTTCAACACTGAATTTTTCTTAGAAAATTTTGGTGCCGCCTCCTGGCATTCCCTTTATCTCTCTGTGGGGGTTGTTGGCTTTTTTGCTACTTAAATTTTTTGTATTAGAGTTATTCGTGGTATTTTATGTATGAGTGTTTTGTCTGCATTTACATCTGTGCACCAGGTGCATGCTTGGTACCCGAGGAGGTCAGAAGAAGGCATCAGACTCTCTGGCACTGAAATTATGAATGGCTGTGAACCACCACGTGGGGGCTGAGTACTGAACCCAGGTTTCCTGCAAGAGCAACAAGTGCTCTTAACTACTGAGCCATGTCTCCAGCCCGCAATACTGAATTTTTTGAAGCAATGCAGTAAGAAGTAAAACGGTATTTTTGGACGATGGAATTTCCCACTGCAGTTGACTGTGCATTTCCAACAACAAACAGAGTAAATCTACCAGACACTCACTCTCACAATCTCAGGTCTTATTTTAGGTCAAGTGGAGACAAATCATGTCTGCCTCTCTGTCCTGGGATGTTGCCATCACCTATACTATCATCAAGCTATCATAGGATTCTTCAGATCTCTACATTAGCTTTTGGCTAGGAAATAATAACCCTTTCTGTGCCCTATCTTTCTAGACTTGTCTAATTCCAAAGCTAGAGATTATTCAGGCAAACAGATTCACAACCTTCTAAGTGTTTGATGATTGAATCTTTGGGACCTGGGCTCTGATGAGAAGCAATCTCCATTTTTCCTGATTTGGCTGGCCAGTTCCCAGTTGCAATGATAAGTAAATTCCTAAATTCCAATGAGGTTCAGAAATGTAGAGCATGTCTGTTCCTGGAGTTGAGTGGTAAATTATAGAGACAAGTATCCCTTTATTTTCTAACTAAGTGGGAAACGCATATGTGTGTATGTAATTTAACTGAAAGTGGAAGAAACATTTTGCAGACATCTGAGCAGGTTAACAAATCGTATTTGTATACGTGTAACTAAAACAGTAATTTATCAGGTAGAAGGCAGATGGGGAAATAAAATGCCAACCTGTGTCTACAGTGGGGCTGAGCTGATGATGAAGAGCTGTTTACTCAGGGCCAGCATCGCTCGTCAGCAACGTAAGAGCCACTGCAGCACATGACTCCCTGCATAGCTAGAAGACAATAATAAATTATATGCTGTGCAAACAGCACCAGCACAAAAGCAGAACAAACAGACTGTGTCTCCCAGATTCCCGAGGATTCTCACTCATTCCCTTGTTTGACTGTTTTAAATATGGAACTCTTGACACTACCTTTAGGCCAGGAGGATGGGATCTGGCTTGGACAAATTCATTAGAGTACATGGGGCATCAATGCTGATCTTTGTTTAGGGTGACTGTAAAATATATCTGGTTTTGATAGCATGCCAAAAATGGCTCACATAATCTTTTTTATCAGTACTTCCTTAAATTCTGTGGAATTTGGTTTGGGGTCACCCATAGGAGGATTGGGCAATCTTACCCAGAAGACGTAGACTGCAAGAATTACTTAAGGAACATGATGAAAACACATGTTCTTGGATTTGGTCTCTCAACTGCTAAATAACAATTCCCCTCAAAATGTTTAGATTGCACAGCCCAGGGTGTTTTTGTGATGAGGTTAGTATAAAGAATTAGGAATTGGGGGTGTTATCCATCTAAGTCCCAGGAGAGCACTGAGATTCCCATGGACGGGTTGCAGGAAAATATATGGACCAATCCCTTGCTAATGCAGGCTGTGTAGGTGGGATGCAGAGGAGATGCAGCTTCAGTAAGTCTGGGGTGTGGGTAGAGACGGTACCCTCTTTGAATATGCAAATCTATATATATTGAAGTGTCTTCTGTAAAGTGGCATTGAATTTATGTCTGACCCTTGTACATCCTTCTGCAATCTCTAAGTCATCTCTCGATGACCTATAATACCTAGAACATGCAGATAGAGGTTGTATTATTTAGGGGATGATAATAAGAATCAAGTCTGGATGTGTTCAGTAGAGATGTACTTTTTCTAAACATACGTGATCTGATAACTGCTGTTTGAATCCACAGATGTAGAACTCATTGATATAGTGATTAGTTGTGCATGCATGTGTGCGCGCGTGTGTGCGTGTGTGTGTGTGTGTGTGTGTGTGTGTGTGTGTGTGTGTGTGTTGAGTGACAGAGGAGGTATATCATGAATTGAATTTCTTTATTTCTATCCAATCATTTTACAAATATTTCTTGAGCAACTAGTATATACCAGATATGAATTCCAGGGGTTATAATACAGGCTTCACTATGCTTCTTGAAAGAAGAGAGAGAATTGTATGGGCAAAGTGATCTCACTGTAATTGATATACCTTGAAAAGTCAACACATTTTCTGTAGGTGACATGAGCTACATTCTGGGAATGCTGCAGTTACTGCTTTCTCCACACCTGCCCTTTCTAGCAAGGTAGCCCCAACATTACAACTGTTACAAAATTCTCCTGGACTTCTGCACTGCAGTAAAAATCTCTGAGGGGCTGGAGCTACATCCCAGTTGGTAGATGCTCTCCTAGTATGCACAAAGCCCTGGTATGTTCAACACCCCAGTGCCACATCCATGAGACCCTGTCTCAAAAAAGAATTCCTCGGCCAATTCATCCAAGTTCATCTTTGGGAATTTTGGATGAAAACTAACAATAATCATAGAAAATAAACTTGTAGGGCCAGTGAGGTGTTCACAAGATAAGGGTGCTTGAAGCATAAGCCTGACAACCTGGGTTCAGTCTCCAGAACCTACACACAAGATTCAGGTGCAGTGGCACACATCTGTAATCCAGAACTCCTTCAATAAGGTGAGATGTGGAGACAGAATAGGCTGAAAGTTCACAGACCAGCTAACCTGGGGTATGCGGGGCAGCACCAGAAACAAGAGAGACCTGCCCAGCAAGGAAGGAAAGAACTGACTTCCAAAAGTTGTCCTCTGACATCTGTATACACACACACACACACACACACACACACACACACACACGCACA
>CABHPP010149041.1:0-14303 GCA_902168425.1 Peromyscus attwateri | reverse complement strand
GGGATAAGAGTCCACTATCATGAGGAAACATGGCAGAAGAGGCAGGGAGCTGAGAGATTGCATCTTTTACCGCAAGCACCAAGCCAAGTGAGCAAACTGAAAGTCGGGCAAGGCCTGTCCCCCCTTTCTCCAGCAAGGCTACACCTCCTAAACTCCCACAAATGGCACCACCAACCGGGGACTAATTGTGCAAATATCTGAGCCTGTGGGGAACATTCGCATTCAAACCACTACAGGCACCAAAATAACAACAGCAACAACAACAAAAAACCAATATTATAGGATAGGAGTATATCAGAATACTGTGTGTGAAGACCAGTAGACAGAATATGCACTTTACCATACTTCCTGAAGGAAGAGAGACAGTCACGCAGACCCCTGGTGTATGATGCTTCTTGCTTTTCTAGTGACAGGCTGAGATTAGAGTCAACAGAAATTCTTATATGGCTATTATAAATCATAAGGGCTAGATGTTCCTTTCAAATACTTGATAAATATTTCATAAAGGTGTGTTTCTTTTGATAATAATGGCAGAGACATCTTCTTTTCTTGGTTTGAGAAAACAAATCAGTAAAGTGTATTTTATGCCAGAACATGGACGTGTCCAAAATTTCTCAAAGCATTTATTTCACTCACCTCTGCTGATAAATATCTGTCCTCATACATCACGGGCCTGAGCTGATCTGTGGCCACCTGTCTGAAGCAGGCAGTTTGATGCTAATCTCATATGTCTGTTCTTTCAGGACTGTCTGTTCCACAGCAACATCACCAGTGACTTGAAAGCCTTCACAGACAAGTTTGGGTTTGATGTCCTCATCCTGATTGCGAGCTACGTGACAACGGAGGAGCAGCCGAAACAGCAAATCGCCGTGTACTCCCAGAACCTGGAACTGTGCAGCCAGGTGAGCCTCCCTCTATCTGGTTCACTGTTTGTGAACTTCTGGAATTAAGGACATGTGGTAAGAGGTAATAATGGACTGGAGTCTCATTAAAAAATAGGCCCAAGAGATAGAGTCCTGAGACTGGACTTGTCGGAGAAATCGGGGTACGTTGCACATTGTTTCATTTTAGAAAGGCTGTCAGTCCATTTTGTGCTGCCGACAGAATACCAGAGGCCAGCTACTTTATAAAGAAAAGAGATTTACTTGGCTTACACTTCTAGAGATTCAAGGGCATGCCACTGACCTGTGCATTGTTGTGGTGAGGGCATTCTGGTGGACAGCATCACATAGAGAACCTGGAAGCAAAAGACTAGACTTGCTTTGTAACCACCCATTCTCAACATAATTAGTACAATCCCTTGAAGCCTTCATTAATCCTCCTAGATGGTGCCCTTGTCATCTAACAATCTTCTAGTACCCATCCCCCTCTCCTTAGAGATCCCACCACACCAATACTATCACCACCACATCAGGAGCCAAGCTTTGAGTGCACATACCTGAGGAGGACACAAGACCATAGCAGAACCCCACAACTACTCCCCTTCTAGACTGAACCCATAAAGAAAACAGTCAGCTCTTTCTCACCCAAATAAAGGCGAATCCTCCTTTTCCACAGTTTTCTCTTGAGACTGTTTCCTGGTGATAACTCACCTAGTCACTGCCTCAATACCCATGTGGTACTTGGTGTTTAGAACAAGTGATCCGATGCCTTAGCAAACACAGTGTGCAGGTGCTCAGATTCCCACTAGGTAATCAGTTAGATCTTGTAGAGGGATGGTGGAGCCTTTTAACACAAAGCCTAGAAAGTAAAAAGAAGAGGAGGGGGATGGGGAGGAGTGTGGGGAGGGGGAGGAGGATGATAAGGAGGAGGAGATGAAGAGGAGGAGGAAGAAGAGGAAGAAGAAGAAAGTTAATCACAACAACAGGTCATTGGATGTATGAGCCGAGTTAGTTATTATAATTAATAACTAACATTGAGCTAGAAATAGATATGGATATAACAACTGGTTAATATGAACCTCACTAGTGAGTCAGAGTCCTTGGCTATCACACGCGGCAAGAGGCGAAGTCTCCGTTTCTTTCTGTCCTGCATCTCCCTTCTGTCCTCTAACAGCTCCACTTGGCTCCTTCGTGTTAACAAGACGGTACTTACTCCCTGATTTGCTCTCTGCTTTCTCAAGTTCAGATGAGAACACGAGGCCCCTGCCACGGGTGCATTTTGTCTCCCCTCCTCTGGCCCACATGCCTGTGTGCGTCAGACCACCACCTGTGGCTTTTCCAGGGCTAACGCACTGTGCGTTTGGATTCCAGGGTGCACTCGCTACTTTTCTTGTCGCAGTAACAGAACACCTGACCGAAGCCACTAACTGGGGGAGAGATTTGTTTTGGCTCGTAGCTCAGAGACACTGTCCATCACGGCAGAGAAGGCCTGGCAGCTGGCAGTGGTGGCGAGTGGGAGCTTGTGGCATGGCTTATCACGCTGTGGTGGGTCAGGAAGCATAGGACCAGATAAGAAGCAGAGCTGCCCTGAAGCCTCCAAGGCTGACCCTACAGGCCTATGTTCACCAGCTAGGACCCATGTCTAAAAAGTTCCATAGCTTCCCCATAACCAGCAGCTGGGGACTGGGGGTTCAAATGCATGAGGCCATGGGGGATGTTTTACTACCAAACCATAACAAAAAGGTAGATTTTACCCTTTTTGTTCATTAACTTCCTGGAGGCAAGACATAAGTTGTCCAAGTGTCTGCCGTCATAGTTTTCAAATCAGTTTTGGTAGCACACCCCCTTTTTCAAACCATTTTGAAAGTAAGCTTCTTTAAGCAAATGAAGTGGTCAAAAGCCCTGGAGCCCACACTTCCTCTTCTCTCCTCACCCCACTAGCAGGCTCCACAGGCCGTTCCTCTAAATACCTGGCAACCCAGAGGGGGCAGTTTCTGCACCAAGGGGTCCTTCTTTATCTTGTGGTCACACAGTCCACCTCTGCAGCTTAATTGCAGAGTTCAAACCTCAGGTCCCATCACACTAGCAGAGAATTGTTGAATCATTAATCCTTCCCTAGTTTTTGTTTCCTTACCAACAAAGCGTGGGTTTGCACAGCCTCACGGGATTGCTGTGAGAATAAAAGAAACTGTGACCGTGAAACACTTACAACTGTGCTGGTGTGGGCAAGCACTCAGTGAATGCCGCTGTTATTACCATCAAGGCCATTTCCATGGCTTCTGTGGCTATTATCTCCCCCATCATTTTTAACCCCTGTTAATCCTGTAGGGCTTGTTCAAAAGCTCAGCATGGCAAAACACCCTTGATGTTCCCTAAACGTCCAAGTGCTGCAGCCCAGCCTGGTCTGGAACTGGCTGTCTGGTTCTGTGTCCCTCTGCGTCCCAGGCACTTTGGTCTGTTCAGGGTTCCACGTCTGTGCTCCCCAGGATAAGAAAGAACAGAAGGGGCCTGGGTGACACGGGGAAACTCAACCTATGGCCCTTTCCCTTTCCCACCTTTTCCTTTTCCTTAACACTCTATCAGGGCTAGGCCAGAACTGGCTTCCTCTCCTATTCGAACACTTTGTCAGCATCCAGGGGTTCTGCAGACTCAAATTCCGCACCTGTTGGGAGATGGTGCTATGTTACACCTAGGAAAGGCTGTCGGTGGTTTTAAACACCTTTACCTGTAACTCTCAGAAACCTGTGAAGTGGAGCAGCTGACTCATCTACATTTTAAGTTGACTGAGCAGGTTGATGGAGCCTGAGAAAGAGCTGGCGGTAGACTAAGCAGAGTGCAGTGGTACCTGGGTCTCAGTTGTTTGTGGCTTTCTTTGTAGACAGATGGACACAGTTTAATTTTGTAATAACTTATTTTCTTATTTTATGTACATTGGTGTATTTGCCTGCATGTATGTGTGAGGGTGTCGGATCCCCTGGAACTGGAGTTACAGATGGTTGTGAGCTGCCATGTGGGTGCAGGGAATTGAACCTGGGTCCTCTGGAAAAGCAGCCAGTGCCCTTAACCACTGAGCAATCTTTCTAGCCCATCACAGTTTAATTTTATATTAAGAAGAAAAATAATGGGCTGCAGATATAGCTCAGTTAATAGACTGTTTGCCCAGCATGTACAAAGTCCTGAGTTCAATCACGTGCACCACATCAGCCTGGCACAGTGGCCTACTCTTCTTATAAACCCAGTACTGAAGAGCTAGAGGCAGTATACTACTTTTCTGTTGCTGTGATAAAACACCATGACCAAGGCAATGTACATAAGAAAGAGCTTCTGTTGGGTTATGATTCCTGGGGGGTTAGAATCTATAATGGCAGAGCAGTGTAGCAGCAGGCAGCAGATATGACAGCTGGAGCAGGGAGCTTACAGTTCAGATCCTTTACCATGAAGCAGATAGAGCAAGCTGGAAGTGGCCCAAGGCTTTTCATCTCAAAGTCCACCCCAGTGATGTACTTCTTCCAGCAAGGCTGTACCATCTAAACCTCCTCAAACAGCACCACCAACTGGGGATGATGATGTGTTCAAATACCCAAGACTAAGGTGTGTCGGGGGTTCCCACCCAAAGCACCATGGGCAGCAAGCTCAGAAGTTCAAGGTTATCCTCAGTTATAGAATGAGTTTGGGATCAGCCTGCGTGACATGAGACACTGTCTCAGAATAAAAGAAAAACACAAAAACAGTGAGGAGGAGGGACTGGGGAGTTGACTCTCTTGGTAAATAAAGTACTTGCCTCAAAAACAGCTGGGCGTGGTGGCACAGGCTTATCATTTTGGCACTGGGGAAATAGAGACAGGGATCCCTGAGGCCTGCTGGATAACCGGTCTAACCTAATTGATAAGCTCTGGGCCAGTGAGAAATCCTGTCTCAAAAGGAGGTAGACAGCATTTCTGAGAATGACCCTGAAGTTGTCCTCTAGCCTCTAAAAGAAAACATACAAAAGTGGTCATGTACACACACACACACACACACACACACACACACACACACACGCTTTTTTAAGGCCACCATTCTCAACCCCCAGACTTGGTCCCATTTGCATGTCCTATATGCCATCGCAGTCTGATTAGCTTTTCTGACGTTAGCCCACCCCTGCCACATCCAATGTCCAGGCCCCTCCCACAGTGCTCATCCTGTGCCCAGATCCAGTCTGATAACTGTGACTCTCACCCCTCATCAAAGAAACTTCTTTTTGCAAAAGACAGAGACCATTATAGAAAGTCATAACTCATCAAAATTCATAGAACAACTGACTGTGGGGTACCCGTCACCAACTGATACATCTACAACACAATCCCTACACCTAAGGCTCAGGGAATGTTGTGGAATGGTGTGTGTGTGTGTGTGTGTGTGTGTGTGAAAAGATTGCAAGAGTCAGAGGGCCAGAATGTCTGCTTAGATTTTGTCTTTCATATATGACAGAGAAGCTCCACCCATGCAGTCTCAACAATGTGGTTGCCTAAGTAAGACCCAAACCATGATAGCACTAGTTGAAATGCTAATGTACATGGGGAAAGCTCACAAGATCCTACCCTAGAAGAAGGGACGGAGGCAATTAATGCCTGCTGATAAAGGGAGAAGCAGCGACTTAGGGTCTCTATTGCTTCAACAAAACACCATGACCAAAAAGCAAGTTGGGGAGGAAAGGGTTTATTCGGCTTACACTTCAGCATCACAGTTCATCATTGAAGGAAGTCAGGACAGAAACCCAAATGGGGCAGGAACCTGGAGGCAGGAGCTATGCAGAGACCGTGGAGGGGTGCTGCTTACTGGCTTGCTCAGTCTGCTTTCTTATAGAACCCAGGACCACCAGCTCAGGGGTAGCACCACTCACAATGGCGTGGGCCCTCCCCCATCAATCACTAATTAAGAAAATGCCTTACAGTCAGATCTTATGGAGGCATTTCCTCAGTTGAGGCTCCTCCTTTCAGATAACTCTAGCTTGTGTCAAGTTGACATAAAAACAGCCAGGACGATCAGTGTTCCCCAGAAATGAGCCCCCTAATTAGTTATCTAACACCAAGTGGCCATCTCTAAAGACATACGTATATGAGAAACATTAAATGGACTCAGCAAATTATATTTATATATTTACTCATATATATTGTGTATGTGTTTATGACAACAATAAAGAAAAAAGGTAGTGAATTTGAGAGGGATTTGGGGGCATGAAAGGAGTTAGATGGAGGAAAAGAAGGTAAGAAATGAAGTAAGTGTGGCCCATATATGTGAAAATACACAAATTTTTCGTGAAAAGTTGAGAAAGACAAAATGCAAGGGATAGTTGCATGCTCACACAAACCCCTGTTCCTCCCCATAGATCTGCTGTGAATTGGAAGAAAGTCAGAACCCTTGCCTGGAACTGGAGCCCTTTGAATGTGGCTGTGATGAGATCCTGGTATACCAGCAGGAGGACCCTTCTGTGACCTGTGAGCAGGTGGTTCTTCTTGTCAAGGAAGTCATCAACAGGAGGTGTGCAGAGATGGTCTCCAACAGTCGGACATCCTCCACAGAAGCTGTGGCAGGCAGCGCCCCCCTGTCCCAGGGCTCTTCCGGGATTATGGAATTGTATGGTTCTGATGTAGAGCCACAGCCAAGCTCTGTGAATTTCATAGAAAACCCCCCAGAGCTCAGTGATTCTAATCAAGCTCAGGTGGATGTCAACGTAGACCTTGTTAGTCCTGACAGTGGTCTGGCCACCATCAGGAGCAGTCGTTCATCCAAGGAGAGCTCAGTGTTCCTCAGTGATGACAGCCCGGTGGGAGAGGGTGCTGGGCCTCACCACAGCCTTCTCCCAGGATTTGACTCCTACAGCCCCATTCCCGAAGGGGTTGTTGCAGAGGAACACGTGCATTCTGGGGAACACAGTGAACACTTTGACCTCTTCAACTTTGACCCAGCACCCATGGCTTCTGAGCAGTCCCAGCCATCTTCCCATTCTGCAGACTACTCGCCAGAAGATGATTTCCCCAACAGTGATTCATCGGAAGGAAACCTCTCTGCAGGGCCTAAAGGACTTGGTGAGATGGGGATCAACATGTCTAATTACTCCTCCAGTTCACTTTTGTCAGAGACTGGGAAAGACAGCCTTGTGGAATTTGATGACGAGTTTGTCCAGAGACAGGAAAGCTCAGGAGATAACTCTGAAAGAAATTTAAGCCTGACATGTTTTGTGGGAGATGAACCTTCTTCCCCGCAAAGGCTGAAGAATATCCCTTCAGGTCCAAAGAGGATCCCACCAACACCCATGAATAGCTTTGTTGAAATCTCACCGTCGGCTGAAGAGCCAGCCCCACTCTATCCAGATGATATGATCCAAAATGCAATTGACACGGGGCACCTGGGGCCACCTCAGACCCGTACACGGTGCAGCAGCTGGTGGGGTGGCTTGGAAATTGACTCTAAAAATATTGGAGATGCATGGAGCTCCAGTGAACAAGAGTCTGTCTTCCAGAGCCCTGAATCATGGAAAGATCACAAGCCAGGCCCTGTTGAAAGGAGAACCTCAGATTCCGCATTCCAACCAAAGAGTCTTGGACTCCCAAAGTCAGATCCCTGGGAATCTGAATTTGCTCAGCCTGAGCTGGGCAGCCAAGATATCCAGGACCAGAAGGAAGAGAGCTTACAGTGTCAGCACCTGCCCATAGAGAGGCCACAGTTGATAGATGCCTCTCCTCAAGGGACAAACCACCTCATAGAAGACTTTGCTGCTTTGTGGCATTCAGGTCACTCACCAACAACGATGCCCGAGCCCTGGGGAAATCCCTCAGATTCTGTTGAAGCTGCAGTTACAGTGCCCTTCCCGGCCTGGGGTGCATTTGATAAGAAAGATAATGGTGAGACTCTGCAAAATACCTGGAATCTCCATCCCACTAACAATGAGAGGCCTTCTGTGCAGGACCCGAATGAGTGGGCTATGGCCAAAAGTGGGTTTTCTTTCCCTGCTGCAGATCTACTGGACAATTCCCTTGTTGAGGTCAATGAAGATGCAGCTCCAGACATCTGGGGCAAGAAGAGCAGTGTCTCCAAGGATAGTATTCTTACATCTGGAAGCCCCATTTCTGATCTGGGTCAAACATGGAATAATTCTAGACTACCAGGGGAAGACCAGAATGGTTTGGTGGATCCTGAAGCCAGAGGGAAGGTGTATGAAAAGGAAGGTTCCTGGAACCTCTTTGAGGAGAGTGTTAAGAAAAGAGGGTCAGATGTATTAGCTCCTTGGGAAGATTCCTTCTTGTCATATAAATGCTCTGATTACAGTGCATCCAACCTAGGAGAAGATTCGGTCCCATCTCCCTTAGACACCAACTACTCCACCTCTGACTCTTACACATCACCAACATATGCTGGAGATGAAAAGGAAATGGAAAACAAGCCCTTTGCTAAAGAGAATGGTTTTGAGGCAAAAGACACTGACTGTCCTGCAGAAGGTGCTGAGGCTCTTGCAATGTCACCACAGCAGCCTCAGAGAAATCGAATTGGTTCTGGTCCTGGGAACCTAGACATGTGGGCATCACCCCATGCAGACGATAAGCCTGAAGGAAATGACGCACATCACCCAGATATAGATTTACTCAAGATAGAGCGTGCAGAAGATGAGAATGCTTCCATGGAGGATGACGTGGGGGAGAGCAGCCCATCCAGTTACGATGACCCTAGCATGATGCAGCTGTACAATGAGGCAAACCGACAGCTCACCCTTCTACACAGCAACACCAACTCACGCCAGGCAGCCCCCGACAGCCTCGACACCTGGAACCGAGTGATTCTGGAGGACACACAGTCCACCGCGACCATCTCGGACATGGATAATGACTTGGACTGGGATGACTGCAGTGGGGGTGTGGCAATCAGTGGTGACGGTCAAGCAGAAGGTTACACAGCTGCAAACAGTGAACCTGAAACCCGGTTCTCGGTGAAGCAGCTGGAACCATGGGGCACAGAGCATCAGGAAGCAAATCAGGTAGACTGGGACCTCTCTGCCTCGGCTGAGTCCACCAGGGACACTGGTGCCAGTGAATTCCATACCCTGAATGAAAAGAGTGGGCAGTTAATTGCAAACAGCATTTGGGATTCTGTCATGAGAGATAAAGATATGCCATCATTCAGATTATCAAGTCCACCCAATACTACTGATATGGAACGAAGCACTTGGCCTCCTAAAAGTCCTGGACACTCAGCAAATGGTGAGAGCAGTCACATGTTAGAAGCCTCTGGACTCAGTGAGTCAGCAGCACTTACATCTCAGCCTGATGAACAGGATGCATGGACAGAGTCCCAAGGTGGCACAGCATCCTTGGTGACCAGGCTAGAACATACTGCACAGTCAGATCCATGGACAGGCCATACATACGGGCAGAGTGAAAGTGAGATTGAAGGCCTGGGAGCCTCTGGCAGTGGGCATCTCGACAAGGAGGCAGCGGTAGGCTCTGAGGCAGATGGTGCCTCGCGGGTTTCTGGAAAAGAGCCCGGTGACCAGGAACTGTCTTTTTCAGTTGCATTTGAACACCAAGAAATCTGCAGTGCATCAGGCAAAATCAGTTCTCCTTCAGGCACCTCCAGTCCTCAGACTGAGGGACCAGTGGAAGCTTCAGAAGTTGAGAAGGAGTCTTACACTCCAGACTCCTTTGCCTTGCAAACAGAGACTCCCACAAGTAATTTGCAGACAAAAGACACCCAAGAAGAATCTCTCGTGGATCACAGAAATTCAGGTGAAACCATCGCGACTTCCGGTAGGATTAATCTAATAAAAAATATGCCTTTATCAGAAATGGAACTTGAGAAAACTGAGGACTGTAACCTTCTAGAGCCAGAAAGAGCAAATGAAAAGCTGCTTTATGAATCTCCTCAAAACTTTGCCGATTGGGATGGCCCTATAGATAGTGATGTGTGGGATAGTCACATAAGTTATGAGGCAGCTACGAATCCTGCAGGTCAGAGCACTGAGAACGGATTCCCAGAAGCCCTTTCACCAGGAAATTATGACAGAGACAGCCTCTCTAGTGAGTGTACTCATTCAAGTGTGTCGAGTCCTGACCTAAATGATTCTTCAGTTGCTTTGTCCTCCTGGACCCATGGACCTGGTACTGAACTTCAGAAAGAGGATCAAGATGGCGGGAGCAAACAGATTCACCAAGAATCAGAACTATTTTCCACTGAATCCCAAGTAGAAGTCATTACTGAAATGAAGGACTTTGCAAAAAACAGAAAGGATGGGTTTGGAAAGATGTCTGATCCCAAGGATCCTAAATTTCCCGAGATTCCAAGTGAGTCCATCAGTGGTGACTCATCCTCTTCATCCAGCCTTGGAACGGATAAATATTTAGAATATTCTCATGCATATCAGGAAGGAAATGCAATGATTAGCCACCAAGAGGAAAATGAACTTGACTTTCTGGAAGTTGTGCAGCCAGAGGATCCTAGGATCATAGCCACAAGCTCCGGTTCTGATGATGATAGTGAGGGTGACGAAGAGTTGGTAGAGAAGAATGTCCATTTGGCCACATGCCAAGTTTCTCAGAGTGAATCTGGGGCTTGCGATACATTGCATGAACCTGAGGTCTTAACGATGGAGGATCCCAAGTCTGAGTTTTCTGTCTTTGTGGGTAGTTCAGAGCCAATAGAGCAAGAGAGCAAGTCAAACCCATTCTGTGACAGTCAACAAAGCAGCCCTGGTCAGTGGATTTTGTCACCACTCATGCAGATGGATGCACAGGACACATCTGTGGAGGCCAAAGCTGCAGGAAGAGGGAAGATGGGAGACAGCATATGGCAGGTATCTCCTGGAACTGAGCCCCAGGATAGAGACCCTGCTCAATTGGAAATGCTTGGCTTCTCAGCTGACAGTAGTGAGTGGTGGAACAGCCCTCTACAGGGAGGGAGACCAAATGCCAGTGTATCTGCAGAGTTGTCCAACTCAGAGAGTGAGTTAGAGGCAACTTCTCCGGTATTCCAGAATTCAGGTCCCTGGGGTGTACCCATTCAGAGTGATAGTGAACCTGTGGACACCGGCAATACCAGTCCTTTCAGTGATAAACTAAAGTCACCCTTTCTAGATAGTAATGGGGACAAGTCACAGGAGAAACTTTGGAACATTCAACCAAAGCAGCTAGACTCTGATGCCGATCAATTCAGTCAGCTCGTAATATTGAACCAAATTAAAGACAAAGATTCTGGACAACACACAGCCATGTCCTCTGCCACTGGTGACTTTCCTGCAGAAACTCTCACCCAAGAGCAGCGTCAGGAATCCATGCTGTCTGTCTGGGACCCTACAGATCCAGAATTTACTAACAGAGATGAAAGTGGATTCATCAGTCCTGGGGTTTCACCCACAGAGTGCCAACAAGAGAACTGGTGGGAACAAGGAAAATCCTATCTCAGCCAAGTGACAGATTCAAGCACCACCACACAAAATCTCCCTGTGGTCAGTGTTACCACACAACTGATAAAGAAGTCGGGTTCTGAATGGGAGAGCCCCAGCCCCAGTGAGCCCCAACATAACTTTGTCCCAGATATTTTACATGGCAACTTCCAAGAGGGTGGGCAAGTGGCCTCAGCTTCACCTGACTTGTGGATGGATGTCAAACAACCTTTCACTTTTCAAGCAGATGCTGAGAATCCTGATATACTGACTCACTGTGACCATGACAGCAACTCTCAGGCCTCCAGCAGCCCGGATGTGTGCCATGATTCTGAAGGAAAGCAAGAGATGGAGAAGCATACAGCCGTTTACCTGGGACTTGAAGTGGAACCCAGTGAGCTTTACCTCACTGAGCCAAAGATGAATGATGACCTTATTCAGGAACCCGGGGAGGAATCTCTCCCACACAATTTAGAACTCCCTTCTAAACACTCAATAGCACTGCCTCCAATCAACAGTCAGGCAGATATAAAGGGCTCTTCTAAGCCCGCCTCTTCCGAAAGTGCCTCAGAACCTTCTGATACGCATGGAGACAACAATACAAACTCAACAGCGTTAGAGGAAGACGCCAACCCAGAGGAGGAAGCAGTGGACAGGATGATCCCAGGCACTGGAAATGTAGATGCTGACACTTGTGTAACTCACCAGGAGGTCAGTACAGAAGGCAACGGCTCTTGGGTGTCAGACGATCTTTTTCCTGAAAGTCAGACAGGCACTAGAGCCTTGCTTGACTGTGAGCAACCTTTTGCCTCTGAGAACCCTGCTGTGCTCACTGACATCTTGTTAGCCTCAGACACCTGCCTGGATGTAAGCGAAGCTGCCTTGGACCACAGTTTCAGTGATGCCTCAGGCCTCAACACTTCCACAGGCACTATAGACGATATGAGTAAGTTAACTCTATCAGAGGGCCACCCTGAAACACCACTTGATGGGGATGCAGGGAAGCAAGATGTCTGTTCATCCGAAGCTTCCTGGGGTGATTTTGAATATGACGTCATGGGCCAGAATATTGATGAGGATCTGATGAAAGAGCCTGAACACTTCCGCTATGGTGGTGATCTTCCATTTGAAGAAGGCACGCTGAAGCAATCGCTGGCACCATACACACCCCCCTTTGATTTGTCCTACCTCACAGAACCTACTGGTGATGCTGAAACAGCACAGGAAGCTGGGTCGCCAGATGATGCCTCTCTGGGGAGTGACGCAGTGGAGATGTTGCTTTCTGCTCTTCCTGATCAAAGGGAGGAAAACCACTCTGAGACCAACAGCAGGCAGCCTAGACACCAGATGACTGTGCTGCATATTCATGAAGACCCTGAGGCTCTCTCTTCACCTGTAGGAGGAACAGGTTCCAACATAGAGACATCTCCATCAAACATTGACTGGGAAATAGAAACAGAAGATAATTCAGATTCACCAGCAGGTGGCGATATGAGATCACCAAACGGTAAGCAATAACCCCCTCCCCCCCCATACACACATATCTACACCCTCAAGGAACCAGCATTAATTAAATTAGTGTGTTTGTTAAAGTATTGCTACCAAATCAGGCAGAGAAAGTAAATGTATGTCCAATCTATTGTCTAACCATCTTCAGTATATGTAAATGTAATGACTATGTTGTGAAACCTCCCTGTGTGTGAGAAAATTGAACAGGTCCACAAAATGAAAATATATACTAGCTTGTCTCTTTTTAAGTGATTGTTTGTGAAGATCACAGATCATACAGTGTGTTAATTAAGCCTGTTCTCTCCTTCTCACTTTCATATTCTAGGTGTCAGCAAGGAGATACTAGAGTTAGAAGACGAGAAAGTAATTCCCGCAAAAGGGCCCCAGCAGACAGAATTAGAATGTGACAGAGATAAATGGGCAGAGAAGAGCGAAGACCTTCATGCACTAGCTGTGGATTACATACTTGTAAGCCATGAAAAAGAGTCGCCACTGAAACCAGAGGCCTGGGAAGCAAGAGAAAACTTATCTGAATTAGAACAATTATCCACAGGTTCTGGAGAATCACAGCCACCAGACACTCAGTTAGCAGGGGTCCCAGGCATATGCCAGCCTGAGTCTTTCAATGAAGTCAAGGTTGGTTCTACAGAGAGAATGTCTTCCGACCACAACAAGGGGGCATCTTTTGAAATTCCTGCACAGGAGCAGAGCTGGATGGTCTTGGGACACAGTGAGGTTTGTGATCTCTCCTCAGAAACAAGGGATTCCAGGCCTGGGTCTCCTGACAGAACTATGGAGCAGTTCTTGAGTCCCAGCTTGGACAAGGGCCCCCAGTCCCAGGTTCTGGGAGGAAATAAGCCTCTAGACCCTTTAGCACTAGAGGAAGTCACTGGTTTGAGCAGCCAATCAAGGAAGAGCAGGAGACGAGGTCAAGCTAGTCTAGATGCAGTTCCAGCACAGGCCGCCACCCACGGCAATGAATGGGAAATGCTTTCGCCACCGCCGTCCCAGAAAAACAGGATCCCTCCACAGGAAATGGAGGAGGAGACACAGTTCCTTGAGCCGAGACCCAGGAAGCCAAAACCAAATGGGTAAGCAAAACACTAGGTTTATTATTTTTTTTTAATGAAAATTATTTCATTTAGAAACCAGAGAAATAGTGAGTGGTTGTGAAATGCAAGGGTGCCGGGTGAGAAGACCTTTCCTGACATTTGTTATAGGATGTGTCATCAGCAAAAGCAATCTCTGGACAACTATCAGCAAAATGAAGATTTGCGGCCAGTCTGTACCCACCCTGCTGCCTTTAGTACCTATGTGACTCTGAAACAGGCAAGAGGAACGGGAATAGGGAGTGTCAGCATATCTCCAGGACCTACTATGTGCAGGGCAGTTTGTACTCGTCAGCTCAATGACCGACCCTTCCATGCTGGGGACTAGGGAAGAACAGTAGGTGAGGGGAGAAGGAACCCAAGGCTCAGGATGTTTCTGTAATTGTCCTAGAC
>CABHPP010149040.1:40599-53125 GCA_902168425.1 Peromyscus attwateri | reverse complement strand
GCCACAGAGGGGGCCCCTTCTGGTGTCACTCCAAACTCTATCAGTGCGTAAAAATATCCACCACTGGTCCCTGATTCCCAACTTTATTAATTACTCAGCTCACTCTATACAATGAAGTAGAACTATATACTCTTCTTCAACACACACACACACACACACACAAACATACACATACACATACACAACCATACACATACACATACACAACACATACCACTCATGATTGGAATCTGCTTGGCAATCTTGGTGGCTGTTTTAGGCGTGGCCACAGGTGAACGGTGTCATAGTCTGTATCTCTCTCAGCAGATCTCCACTCATATAAGAGACATTATCCAGGAATCTGTGTCAGTCTTGCTAATCCAAAAACAGCTCACCTCCATATCCTTGGTGGTCCTACAAAACTGAAAGACCCTTGACTTGGTGACTGTGAAGGAAGGAAGTACTTATCTCTTTCTCAATAAAGAATGCTGCTACTATGTAAATCAGTCTGGCCAGGTAGAAGAATGGATTAAAAGCCTACGTGCTGGGACGCAGAATCTGACCCCTGGCATCTAACTCCAGGGCAGAGCTCTCACTATGATCTCCTATGGTCTCTTGGCTTGTGCATCTCCTTAGCCCTCTGATCTCTATCCACCTCATAGTAATGATTGCTCCCTGTATTTTCAGATTATTTTAGGAAAGAATGAATGGGCTGACCCCATGATTTGTGAACCAGATGCTTCTGATGGAATTTCCTCAGATCTTCCAATATTGCTTCTTGGCATGAGGTCCTGCTTTGGACCACCATTCCAGACCCTCCTTTCCAATGCCCCCTTTTAGCTAGAAGTAGCTGGAAGATCACCTCTTTATCATCAACAAAGGGAATGTTATGTCACAAAGTGGCTCCCAAAATGCCAGTGATGATGATAAAGTTTTAGAGTGGCATCCCAGCTCCTAGGGAGTTAGGTTTTTTCTAGGAAACAGAAACCTAAAGTATTTCTCAGAAGCCCTTAATAGCTGGCAGAATGTTTCTAACTGCAACTGTCAGGTCGTCTTGTCTGAAAGAGTCCTCATGCTAGCTACCTGGCTGCTCTAGCTTTCAAGCTGCCTTTCCCTTGCCAAATACCCATAGAACACAACAAGTTTTTATAGCTTGGTGCTGTCTTCCACTATCCAAGCAGTTTTTGCTCCCAATAAACTGCTTTTCTATCCATGGAGTGGCTTTGTTTTATTATTTCTTGCTGCGCCTATCTATACACATAGCTTCTCATTTTTTTTGTTTGTTTTTATTTTATTTTATTTTATTTTACAATACCATTCAGTTCTACATATCAACCACAGATTCCCTTGTTCTCCCCCCTCCCGTCCCCTCCCCTTCCCCCCAGTCCACCCCCTATTCCCACCTCCTCCAGGGCAAAGCCTCCCCCTAGGACTGAGATCAACCTGGTAGACTCAGTCCAGGCAGGGCCAGTCCCCTCCTCCCAGGCTGAGCCAAGGGACCCTGCATAAGCCCCAGGTTTCAAAAAGCCAACTCATGCAATGAGCACAGGACCCAGTCCCACTGCCTGGATGCCTCCCAAACAGATCAAGCCAATCAACTGTCTCACCCATTCAGAGGGCCTGATCTAGTTGGGGGCCCCTCAGCCATTGGTTCATAGTTCATGTGTTTCCATTCATTTGGCTATTTGTCCCTGTGCTTTATCCAACCTTGGTCTCAACAATTCTCACTCATATAGACCCTCCTCTTTCTCGCTAATTGGACTCCTGGAGCTCCACCCAGGGCCTAGCTGTGGATCTCTGCTTCCAGATCCCTCAGTCATTGGATGGGGTTTCTAGCACGACAATTAGGGTGTTTGGCCATCCCATCACCAGAGTGGGTCAGTTTGGGCTGTCTCTCGACCATTGCCAGCAGTCTATTGTGGGGGTATCTTTGTGGATTTCTGTGGGCCTCTCTAGAAGAAGCTTCTCGTTTTTAAGTTGTTGACTATTACTGTTACGTGAATGTCACTTAATGAGTGAATACCTGTTAATAAGCACAGAGAAAGAAGAAAGGATAGAAGGCACTGGAGGCTATATACAGTTTGAAGGTAAAACCCTGCTTTGTGAAGCCTTTGTCTTAGTTTTATACAAACACATGACATAAAATAAATTAATATGTGTTGAAGTAAAAAAGAAGGCAGGAATACGCCATGTGTTGGTGGTGCACGATGCCTTTAATCCCAGCACTTGGGAGGCAGAGCCAGAGGCCAGTCTGGTCTACAGAGGGAGATCCAGGACAGGCACCAAAACTACACAGAGAAACCCTGTCTCAAAAACAAAAACAACAACAACAAAACAACAACAAAAAAGACAAACAAAAAGAAGGCAGGAAAAGACTGCAGGAGCAAATTTCTTGATGGTAATTGTCATACCCTGACTTGAATTACAGCTTCTCTACCCAGTTTATATCTGTACCAAATTATCCATTCTTTCAATGAAGAACCACAACTCCTAACCTTTGCATCTCCCATAAAAGCTAACTCAGTGCTTTTTATGCAGTGTGAATGCACAAACTGGAGAACAACTGAAAATGAAGTTTAAGGGTTTTTTTTTTTTTTATCCCCTAGTGTATGTATTTGATGTGTACATGAGTGTTTGTGTATTTACATGTGTGTCATTGTATATATGTGAGAGTACTTGTATATATCATCACAAACATTCATTTTTGTGATTATGTCTTTTCTCACATGAAATCATTGAATTTCTAGAGAAAACAGCATTTTCATTTGACAGATGTTTGTTATATTCTAGGGAGTTCAAGGATCTGTTCTGAGCTCTGGAAATAAATTGCATTCAGGTACTTGACCTTGATGTACCTGCAGTCTACTGGAACTGACATCAAACATCAACACATTCAACAGAGGCTTATGCTGTGGCTTCTACTAGAAATGTGGCATTCCCTTGCACAGATTTACTGGGAGGACTGACCACAGTAAGAAGGTTCACTGAAGCCTTCTCTGAGGAATAGGTGTTCAGGTATTTGTGACCTTGGTATTTGTGAGGCATTTTAAGTCAAGGGAGGAATATAAAACACTCAAAGTAATGTGCTATGAATTTAAGTGATAATGTGGGGATAGGAATATATTAATTGTTCACTAAACTTTGAATATTATTCAATAGTAATCATAGCTCTTTAATTCATGTTACATTAGTCTAGACATTAAATAACTGCTGTGTTTGAATCAAAAATATATTTGGGCCTTATATATACTTTCACAAATCTCTGCCTCTTCCACTCTCTGTCACACACAAATGCACACACACACACACACACACACACACACACACACACATACCTTACATGCTTACATATACATATCAATACATAACATTTGTATTTTATAATATTTACCTACTCATGATTTAAAATATATTGAAATTTCTACCTGATTTTCTTCTATGAATTTATCCACATGAATAAAAATTAAATGTTATTTATGGACATCAGTTATCTAACCTAAGTAACCTTATATTAAAAGATTAACATCAAGTCCATTAGAATATTGAGTGTTTGTATCTTTTTCCATTTTTTTTTTTGTGCTCCTACTTGTTCTTTGGTATTAATGAGGAGACAGAATAAATGGAATTACCACTCAAAAGCTATATTTTATTTTCAAAAATGAAAATTTTTATTTAAGTGGGTATTGAATTTGTCTTATCTTTGCCATAGAAAATTCAGGGACTTAAAGATTACACTTCCAGTTACATCACTCATACATTTTTTTTCAGAAAAAAATAAGCTGTTCTCATAGAAATAATAGCCCACATTTATAAATGATGAATACTAAGCATGCCAAAAATATTGCCTTGTTATTCAAAATGTATTTTCTTCCCTCTTAGTAAAATGCCTAGCAAACTAAAAATATTTGCAGATAATGATAATCTACATGATATGTCATTTGCCTAGTATTAATAAATACTTATCTACTTTTCTGGTCATCCTGTGATTTTTTCACTATGAAATCAGAAAAAGCAGGGATGCATCAAGGTAATTAATTGATATTTTCTACTTCCTTATATTGGAGTATGCCAGTTTCCAAATTTATGACATTCAATGACTCATGAATTAACTGCACACAACTCATGATACAATCTCAGGATCTGCAGAAGATGATGTCAACAGTCCATGTGAGTCATTTGCTGACTAGCCCTGAGCAATCCTATACTTTAATCACAGACATACCCCCAGCTCTATGACTTTGATTTACTTATTCTTCTGTTCATGAAATCTCTTGGATTTCTGTTTTAAATAAGCTTATGTCTCAAAGTCCAGTATAAATACAATTATTTTTGTGAATATTTCTTGGATTCTTTAATAGGCTATAACCACTTTGTCCATAATTTTCCATAGAAATCAATTCCTTATTCTTCAATTCATATTCATTTTCTCTTACTTATTTTAATACTTCTGTGTGATTTTCTTTTACTAAACTTCATATTTGTTTTTCACAGCTCCTGTAGATAAATACACTAAACAGATATTCACTCAACATTTTTCAACACCAGCTTAGGAAAAACACCTATGTATGCTTTGGGTTACAAGCTCTAAAATGTATGTAAAGTATTCTCTCATCTGTTATTTCAGTCCATGTTGTGAGTGACTGTGCTCCAATCCTAACAATCACCATCTTTTTGGAGTTCAGCATTACCTCCTTGAAAGAAATTATGCTAGCTGGGCTTGTTGACTGTTTACACTCCCTCATGGGGGTGGCGGGGGGAGGCCCGGTCATTAGACTCTCTCCCCTGATTATGCAAGGGCTCCTAATCACAGGTTAGATGGAACTCTGCTATATTGCACATGGCCTTGGAAAGGTGCTAGAGTATATAAGACAGGGAAACTGGGAGATAGGGGTTCCATCTATGTGATTATGGGGAAGTTTCATCCCTGCTGAGGAAAACCTTTTCAAGTACAGCCTACTGGAGGGAAAGCACCCTTACCCCTGTAAGTAACCCCTCACCTGTGCTCTGTGAAGAAGGGCAAAAAACTCACTGGTTCCTCAGAGTGAATATTGACAGATTTGCACTTCTCTCATTGGAACCATATGAGAAGATTCTGATCACATCTCCCCCTGGGAAGGAATTTTCCCAAAACTTGGTATAGATGATAGAATATGAAAAAAACTGGGATGAGTTTAGAGAGAGCAATGGTGTTGGGTTTGATATGGGGAATCAAGAAAACATCTGAAGCGATGTGTAAAGTGTGTGTGTGTGTGTGTGTGTGTGTGTGTGTGTGTGTGTGTCTGTTCCCAGTGTGGCGTTGAATTCACAGATATCCGGATGGATCTCTGCCTCCCAAATGCTAGGATTAAAGGTGTATGCTTCCACTGTCTGACCTCTATGTTTAATATAGTGCCTGGCTTTGTCCCCTGATCTCCAGGCAAGCTTTATTGGGGTACACAATATATCACCACATAGGACTACTGGTTACCTGCCTCCTTTGGAATCTTGCATGACTCTTCTGGTACCATGAAAGCAGAAACAACCTAAATGTCTGACAACTAATGAATAGATAAAGAAAATGTGGTACATAAATACTATGGAACACTATTCAGCTCTAAAAAATGAAAACATAAGCTTTGCAGGTAAATGGATGGAACTAGAAATGATCATATTGAGGGAGATTATCCAGACCCCACCCCGATGTTGCATGTTCTTTTTACTGGGAGCTCCTGGCTCCAAATCTTCAAATGTGAGTATATAGCCTGTAGTCACTGTAGAAATCAGGAAAATAAAATGGGAACATTGCCAGGACAGTAGGATTGGAGAGAAATAGAGTGGAAGGAATAGAAAAGCACAAATAATTTGATTAGGATAATGGGAAAAGGGTGGCCCTTAGGGAAAGGGGGAGAAAAACACAGAAGAAGGTTGGGAGAAAATAAAAGTCAGTGGCAAGATACCAGTGATCTGATAGGGAAAATGGGAAAAGAGAGGGCTTGTTAGGGAATGGGGAGGGACGTTAATATAGGAGAAGGAAGGAGGTGGATAAAATAACATAAATATGGATGTCTAAAAAGCCACAATGAATCATAATATAAATTACTGACTCAAAAAAAATCTATAATGCACGTAATTCAGTATGTAAGTATACATATATAACTTTAATAAACTTTTCTTGTCTGGGCTGATAGTTTTCTCTTCAATAGCCAAAGACCACCTAGCAAAATCACAATATCAGATATGTTAAAAAAGAAGCCCTCTTTTAAACTGTTGCCCAGGACTATCTAAGAACCTCCCAAAACATAAAGCCTATTGCTTTTGCCCTTGCTTATCCACCAGCTGTAGAAGGTAGGTCCTTCTTGTTGAAGACATCATTTATAGGTGGAGTTTTCCTGACCTGAACACCTGCTCTCAAATAACCAGCAGCTGCTTCTCAAATAAGTGACGCAGAGACTTAATATTAATTACAAATGCTCTGCCGATACCTCAGGCTTGTTACTACCTAACACTTATATTTAAATTAACCCATATTGCTTATCTATGCTTTGATACATAGATCATTGCTTATTACCTCATTTTCTATATGTTCTGCTTCCTCAGCAACTGGCCAGTGTCTCCACTGACTCCATGTTCTTCTTCCCAACATTCTCTGTTTCTAGCTGTCCCACCTATACTTCCTGCCTAGCTACCAGCCTGCCAGCTTTTTATTAACCAATGAGAGCAATACATATTTACAGTGTACAGAAGGGTTATTCCACAGCAACCACGTACTTCAGAAACAGAGCTAATACAATTTTAAGTATCCCCTTAGCAGGTGATTCCAATGAACAGTTTGCATTCATGTTGAACAAAGGACAACAGACCTTTAGAGCACTCCCCCAATATTATCTCCATTTGCCATGGGATGATGGCCCAACATCTGGCCATGGTACCTTTTTCACTCTTCTTAAAGAGGTTTCATTATATAAATGATAAAAGACTAATGTCTGAGTGCTTTGCAGATTTGGGAGCTCATTTGAGAGAGGTACAAGTGCACCTGAAGAGGGGAGGAGAGGAAATCAGTCCTCATTCGGTGCAAGGGCCCAGTATGCCCATAAAATTATAGGTAATATTGTTGTAGTCAGTTAGGATAAACATAATTGACAAGGGTATTGAAAATACTTGCAATAGCCCATGCTTGTTAATGCTAAGCCTTTGTAGATATTCTTGGGGGCTCTAGTATACTGGTGAATTTGTATACCTCACCTTGCTCAGGCCACCCATCCTCTGTATAATATCATTAAAAGAGGTACTATGTAAAATTGGGATGGAGAAGCCTAAGAGGCTTATGAGTAAGCCAAGGTACTGTAGAACAAACTAAACAGCTATGTGTTCTAATCTCCCAAAGTCTCTTCCTACTAGAAGTCACAGGAGCTCTGAGGGCTATGTGTATGGCCTCTGGCAGTGATAATCCCCACAGCATTTTGATCTATGTCATGGATAGGGGGAAAGTTCTATATATAGCCTTAGAACAGCAATTGTTGATGGTATATGTATATAAAGCACTAGAACAGCTAACATTCTTTACTAGATCCACCTCTGTTACAATGAAAACTGCATACTTCATAAAAGGGTAAATAGAAGGCCTTTTGGCCAAGCCTCTTCCTGGGGAATCACAGAAGCCAGTGCCACAAAGGTGGGCATGAGTTTTTACAGCAGTGAGTGATGGTTTGAGCAAATCTGATTACCAGTGATATGCAGGGGCTACGGAAGCCAGTGTTGTTTCAAGCCACCAAGCCCCTCTCTGTGTCTCTGCTGCTTCATGGTTTCAGTGGTTTGTACCTATAGCCGGCTGGCCCATTGCTTTCAATCCTGGTTCATAGGATGATATCATACCAGCCAGTAAGGAGGGTGTGAGAGAGAATCACATGTATAGCTCAATAATCCATACCCAGTGATCTGTTTCTTCCAACTAGTCTCCATCTTTTGTCGTTTTTACTAACCTCCAATAATGTCTTGTAGACAAGGACCTATGAATGCATGACTGGGTCAGAGCCCTCCTGCCCCAAGCACCTCCCCCTGTGATTATACATCTGTGCCTTTGTAGGAAGCTTCATATCCCAAACACTATAATGATAAAGGTCATTATAATTACTCCAACTCATCAAGATTTGGGATCTTAAGTCCCTGTCTTCTCCTTCCGTCTTAAATGGCTCCCATTTTCTTTTAAACATTACTTTTGAGATTATGAATTAAATTCAAGAATACACAATGACAGCTTGAATAAAACAGAGGGTAGAAACTGCAAGGAGCTTAGAGAAGACATCACTCAAAACAAATGTTAAAAAAAAAGGTGCATTTTTCTTCCTGAGTATAAAGAAAGCATGGTACTTGTAAGAATGAAACATGATTTTCTCACTTGGGGTTTTTGCTACAGACATTGGAGGAGCTGCATGGAAGAGCCTGATTTATTGTTCTATTAAAGATGCAGTATTTTATTTGCAGACTTTAAATTCCACAACCTTCCAATTTCTCAGTGACACTGTCTGGCTTATTTAGATAATAACAAGTACTGACTAATACCTTAAAAGCTACTCTAAAAATCTGTAGTCTTTCTATGGAAATAATTCGATAAATCTTTTGACAACTAGCTGGTGTTCAAACACTAGAGCTGGACAAAAAACAACAAGTTTTAATGAATTACCAGACATGTTTATAACTTGTAATTCCAATTGCACAGAAAACACATTTGTTCAATGAAAATTTTTCCGAAAAAATGTCTGCTTTTGAAATTAATAATCATAATTCATTATAATTGAATACATTTGATGGGAAAACACTGACTAGGGAATGCAGAGGGTAATAGCATACAGAAAACTATGAAATAATTACATCAGTTTATGTAACATGTAAATATCTACCACCTCTGGCCAAGTATGACACATACAGATTTTTTTCTTCACGGAGCTAGGTTATTATATGTACCTATTGTCATATGCTGGACCATTCATTCAGATGGTGACACCTGAATCAAATATAGACTTTTAGAATTACTTTAGTGACATTTTGACTGTAATTGAAGTGATGGATAAAGAGCTAACTTTTAGCTTAGTTAAAAATTTCCCGCTACATGGTGGTTTGTATGGTGGTTCCCCATATTCTTGGACAAATCAACACTTGGTCCTCACCTGGTGGCCCTATTTGAAGAAGTCTAGGTGCTGTAGCCTTGTCGGTGGAAGAATGTCACTGGGGATTGACTTTGAGAATTTAAAATGGTTGCCATAGCCAGTTTGTTCTCTCTTGCTTCATTCTTACAGCTCAAGATGTGTGCTTAGATTCCTGTTCCTGGCTACTGCCTCCACTCCAATCCTCTGGAGCTGTAAGCCTAAATAAATAAACTTGCTTTTTTCCATAAGTTGCCTTGGATATGATATTTTTATCACAGCAATAAAATAGTAATAGATACAGAAGTTGGCACCAGAGAGTGAGCTATTCAAGTGAAGAATCTGACCACATTGGTTTTTGTTTGTTTGCTTGCTTTTTTTTTTTTTTTTTTTTTTTTGAGAAATACATTAGTTTTTGGAACTTTGGGCTAGAAAAGTCCCTCAAAGCTGTAAGCAGGGCTTAATGAACTATCTTATTAGAAGCACAGAAGACAGTTCTGAGAGCAATGTGGACTGTGGAAGGCGTAAGCTTTAGAACGATATTAACAAAGGTGCTAGAAACTGTTATTTTAATATTTTGGCAAAGAATGTGGTCGCTGTTTGCTATTGTCTTAGAACATGCCTGGGGATAAATTTAAAGTAATGGACTAACTTCCTTGGTGCAAGAGATTTCAAGATACCTTGACATTCTTAAGGCCAAAGGAAACTCCAATTCTTCAAACTCCAAAAGCCAGTTCAAATATCCAAAAATAAGCACAAACTGAACCACAGCCAACATTCTTCAGGAACTCATGAAGCAGGTTCCCTGTCTGCTAAAAGGAGTCATTTCCCCTTATGACCTGTAAAAGAGACAGACTTCTCTCCAATTAACATATACCTGTGGTGCTTCTCAGCATATCAAGGTCCATGCTAGCCTCTAGGAGTCCCTACTCACAAATACTTGTTATACATTTCAAAGCCCCCATACTGGTCACCTGACCTTTCCATCTCCCCAGCTACTCATCCTTCTTGTAACTCAGCTATTCTCACTATTCTCTGCTTTCGCTCTTCTCATTTTGCTTTTCTATTCTCTATTTCTCCTTTCTTTCACAGATAACCCTATCCATATCCATTCTGCTGGCCATGTTAAGTCTATTTTTTCCTCTCTCCAATCTGGGCTTTCGTAGATGTGTCTGTCTATTTTCTACCTTATATTTATAGTAAATGCCCTTTCCTTAATCATATCATGGAGCAATCATGTCAGCAGTTTCTTTACTGCACCTTCTCACATACAGTTACTAGTAATCACTTTCATACCATACAGGTCTACAATTTTTGAAGAGGAAATGTAGAGGAAAGAAATACGAAGCTTAAGGTTATAGGGGAAAAGAAAACTGTCAAGATGCATGTTCCAGCCAAGGCTTATACTTAAAGAGAGGCTGCAATCGTTAAGCTGGTTATCTACATTAAAGAAAAGTCCAATCTGCTCTGGAATAAAGGGATGAGTATCCTCAAGGATGACTCCATTTAGCTAAGCTTCCAACTTGTGAGAGAAGACAAAAGATGATTTCTGTTCCTGGAAAGCAAGTGCAAGCAAAAGCTACTAATTTGATTCAATGTTGCATCCCAAGCTGGTGTCCGAATCTAGTTGCATGTCTGTTTCAAAGTCAGGGGGATACAAGAATAAGGGGATTGTAGATTGCTCTGCCATAGTCTCAGAGGTTGCTGAGGCCAGGCAATGTATGTTAAGGAGTCACAGCATGAAGATCCTGAGAGGCCAAGAGGCCATTGCAAAAAACTGTGGACAATAAGCTTGAAATGAGTTAGAGGACACAAGATCTTGTTGCTGCCAGAAGCATGAGATGTTTGCCCATAAGAGCTGCATACAGAGAGCTCAAGAGAAAGATGGATGTTGAAGGCAATAAATCTGGAGGGGCAGAGTCATCTAAGCTCTTTGACACAGGACATAATCCTGTAGGATTTGATGTTTGCCCTTCTAAGTTTTGTTCTAATTTACCTGAACTCCAATGTTAACTAAATATATAACCCTGAATAATTCAATACAACAGAAGTGAACTTCCAATTTCTCATGTGTTCAATAGAACTCTAACAGCTTCCATGAATTCTTGTTAAATATTATTGAAAAGGTAAAATGAAACAAAACTTCCTATTTGTTTCATTTATATCATTGAAGCTTGGCACAGGAAGGAATAAATAGAGAGAAGGCATGGACATGGAAGTTCTTCTCTCTTCACAACACTGTTTATTTTCATATTTTGTTGTTTTTAATGTGTGTGAATATTGCTGCCTGCATGCATGTATTGTTCCATGTGCATGCAGTGCCTACAGAGTCAACAAAAGGGTGTCTGATGCCCTAGAATGAGATTACAGATAGCTGTGAGTCACCATGTGGGTACTGGGAACCAAACTCAGGTTCTCTGGAAGAGCAGCAGGTACTCTTAACTGCTGAGCCAACTCTCTAGCTCCCTGGAAGGACTTTTTAATCGTCAAATGATTATTAACTGAATTTAGTCATATTTTTTGAACTTTGAACAAATTATAGGGTTGAGTACATGTCTGCTCCAACAATTCCTGTTTGGGGATGGAAAGTCATTCGTGAGGAATATCTTACTGAATCACACCACTGCAGTAATGAGAGGAAACAGGGTTTTAATATAGCTATTGTCACCATGCCTGCTGGGATCGTGATGATTAGAAGATATAGCTCAACAAAACTAACTCATAAGCTCTTGGAATTTTGACAGGAAGCTGGAAACTGTAGTCTAGGAACAGAAAGGCATTAAGAAAAACTATATAATTTGTGTGGGAAGGTCAGAAAGCCTTATTTTAAAAATCTAATAAAGAGAATTTATGCAGCAGATTGAGATAGAAATCATTAACAAATTGCTGGTAAAAGTGAAAAAAAAAGGAGCTGCTATTTTTAAAAGTCACTTCATTTTCTCCATATTTCTACAAATTTGCTTTGCTTTCTTCTACAGTTAATTTTCAGAAATGATTAGAGCCTGACAACACATGTACAAAAATTATTCTTAGGGAATAAATGACCTATTTGCATTGAAACCACTTGTGTTTGCAATGTGCAATATGAGTGAATCCCAGCAGCTAGTGGGGCCTTGTAAACCCATTTAGCTGCAAGCACTACAATATCAAGAATGCATATTAGTTTATAAAACAGAAGAACAATAGGATCCTGAACACAATGCATAATCAGGAGTTCTTTTCCTATTTTCTGAATGTATATTAACCACCGGTTATGATGACAGATGCCTATAATTCCAGAACTAAGAAGGTTGAGGCAGGGGGATCAGGAGTGAACTACTAAGATGTTAAGTTTTTGTTGTCAACTTGACACAATGCAAAATCACCTGGGAAGCCAGTTTAAATGAAGAATTGTTTGGATGAGACATGCCTGTGGGCATGTCTGTGAG